>CM066164.1:56553988-56711488 GCA_033629205.1 Lithocarpus polystachyus | reverse complement strand
CCACTCATCTTCATCATGGTCTTCATTGCTTCAGCATCCATGTAGTTCACCTAATTGAACTCTTCTTGTATCTCTTTGATCACCACGATAAGGTTCTCCTTAAAGGTGAGCTTTTCATTAAAGAACATTTTCCAACCTTGATACACCTTTCCATCCTTCCTTGCCTAAGGTTCGGGGAAGCCACAATAAGGGAAGTTTCCTTCTTCTTTCACAAAGTTCCCATTGAAAGTGCCATGGTTTTTCTTGATCCTGTCGCAGCCTTCAAAGAATCCTAGACCTTCCCTATTCACTTGAGTCTTGACATTGGGGAACTTAACTACACCTTTTCCTTCTTTCCCAAGCCCTATTCAAGGCATGTGTCTTATGTTCATCATTATTGCAATCATTCCATGGCTACAATAAGGGAACAAGTCAGTAGCATACCTTTCATCCTTCAACCCATAGTTAGCCATATTTACGAACTCAAAGCCACTCATTTGAAGCTCACTCTCTCCTTCCTCGAGTCCACAAATTGGTGCTAGAATTTCACTATCTCTAAGCATTATGGCAATCCCTTCTTTCCATAGGATCTTCATCTTTTGGTGTAGTGAGAAGGGGATTGTCCCATTAGGGTGAAGCCAAGATTTTCCCAAGAGAAGGTTGTAATATGGGGTGATGTCCTTAACATGAAACTCCACAATAGTTTCCATTTTCCTAATCTTGCAAGGAGCTTTGAAAGTATCCATGACCTTCCTTGAAGTGTTGTCATATGCCCTTACAGTTAAGGGAGAAGGGATGATAGTCTCCATATCTAGGCCAATAGTGAGGGTGGTCCTAAAAGGACAAACATTCAAGGCGGACCCATTGTCAATAAGTACTATCGGAACCTTGGCACCCATGCATTCAATAGTGACTTGTGAGGGTCTAGCGTGAGTAGCTCCTTTCGGGAGGGAGATCTTCATCGGGAAAGGCAATGAGGGGGTAAAACGAGCCCTCGACTCTCATGAGAGACATAACTTCTTGTAGTGTAGTTCCTATAGGTACTTCTTTCCCATTTAAGGCGTCCATGAGAGCCTTGTGATGCTTTTGAGAGGCCATGAGTAAGCCCCATACGGACACATAAGCTTGGGTCTCCTTTAATTACATTAAGACCCTATCTTTTTCTTCTTTGTCTTCTTTTCCTCTAGGCTCTGTGGGCTTGGACCCTCCCTTAAATCTCTACCAAGATGATCCTTTTCCAAAAAGGATGGTTTGTAATGCTTCCCACTCCTAGTGATATTTGCTACATTGTCCTCCAAGACCATTTTTTTAATTTCGCCACTTCTTTAGGGAGTATTCCCCACACCACTACTGCTTCCTTTAAGGTTTCATCTTCTTCATCCCATATTCCTTGGACTTCCATCGCATTGACATTGATATTTTTAGCTTCTATCAACTTTGAGCAATCCCATTCAATCTCATCTATTTGCACCCAATTTCGATATGGGGGAGGAGCCCTATGGTAATCGGGCAAAGGGTTCTTTCTAATATTGGGTTTGGTGATAATGTTAGGATTTGGGAGGGTTCCATTGTCAATGAGGTCTTGTATTTCGTGTTTGAGGCAGAAGCAATTGTCAGCCTTGTGTCTAGATTTTTGGTGGTAGTGACAATATTCATTGAGGTTCTAAGTGGGAGGTATGGGATTAGGCATGGGTGTAGGGTCTAAAGGTTTGACGAATCCTTTGGAGGATAGGTTTTCGTATGCTTGGGTGAGGGTCATTCCTAGGTCAAAGAATTATTGGCAAGCTTTCTTTGGGTAAGCTAGCATTTTTTGGGGTATGATGGTGCTCACACTTACGAGATTGGGTGCTTTAGTGGTGGTAGCTCCCCCCCCCCCCTATATGTTTTCTTGATTGGAGGCTTACTTTCACCTTTCTCCAGTTATCCATTGTTGATGGCATCTTCAATTCTTGTCCCGAAATCACATAGTTCTGCAAATGAGCTAATAGGCAATGACAAAAGCCTACTATTATAAGCCGGAAGTAAGTTCTTGATGATCATGTTGATTTGGTCCTTCTCATTTGGCCTATTGACCATTCTAGATGCCTTGGTCTTCCATCTAGTCATGTATTCAAAAAATGTCTCCCTTATACCTTGTTTGGTAGCCTCTAAATCCCTTAGAGTCACATCAATCATGGTGTTGAAGATAAATTGGTCCACAAACAACTCCACTAGTTCTTTCCACACCTTAGTTTTGCTTGGATCAAGGCTATAGTACCACCTTGACGCACCTTTCGTGAGTGAGAGAGGAAATGCATGCAAAGTTTACTTCTCATCTAGCCCCTTCATTTCAATGATGCTTAGGCATCTTATTACGTGTCACTTCGGATCCCCAGTCCCATCAAACTTTTCCGCATCGGAAATCTTAAACTTGGGATGTAATGCAATAGGAGCCTTTGAACTCACTTCCCCTATGTTATAGTGGTAATCATCCATCCTTTGTGCCTTGTGGAAGGCGAGTTTCATTTTCTCCATTTTTTCCCTCATGGCCATGGTTTCTACAGTGAGCTTTTCAAATTGCTTGTTTCTTTCATATTCAACTTTGTCCTTTTCATCCCATTCTTCCACTTCCTCCTCATCATCATTGATTTCCACATGTGATGACTTCTTGAGCTTAGATTCCTCCAACCTAGTAAGGTGCCCTCCCATTTTCTTAAGGACCTCTCCATGTTCATCCAAAGCCTTAAGGATCTTGTGTGCAATTGAGTCTTCCACGGAGGTATTCATTGTCTCTTCTTGGTGTGTGTCCTTAATCTTGATCAAACGCTTTCCCTTCTCTCGAACCCAAATGGGAGTGGGGACGTGCTTTCTTGACTTCGATGGTGCAATGATACCTGAAAAAGAAGTCCCATTTTCATTAAGTCCATGTCTCAATCAAAGGTTTTTAAAAAAAAAAAAACTTTTTAGATGTCCTTAGAAAAAAATTTTAAATTCATTTAATGAAGGCCTAATTACAATATCACTCCCTTTCCTCTCATGGATTTTTGCCCCTTGTTCCATTGGGCTTTGGTCCATTTACCATAAAGTTCTTATCTTACTCTCATGGCTTTCATTAGAATGTACTTAGAAATTTTCAACCCTTTGTCTTAAACATGGGCTTACAATGAACTCATCACCTTTGAGCTTTTCATTTTTGTAAAGTTGTGATTTACAACTATGTTTTAGTGTTTGCTTATTCTATGACAAAAAGTGTTGTAATTGCTTTAATTTTGTTCCTTGTATTTTGTGAGATTTTATTGTATTGGGCTTAGTATTGAGTTGGTGAAGAATCGAGCTTAAGTGAAGAATTAGTGGATTTCATGAGAAGCTTGTGAGAAGCTAACTCGTGAAGTAGTCAGGTGAGAAGCACATGACTGGAAGCTGAAGAATCGTGCCAGGCTGTCAGTTTTGCGAGTGTCTCATGGGTAAGGCCTTCCCGCGAGATAGTCGCGAAACATTCTGCTTGGAGGTTTTTTTTAAGTGTGACTTTCTTACCCTTCACTCATACTATATATACCTTCATTACCCACAAATTGTAAGGAGACCATTCAGAGAGAAAAACCCTAGATAAGTTTTCTACAACACACACACCCCATCTTGTAGAGAGAGAGCTACTCATCCTTAGTGAGAAATCATTTTAGCCTATTCTCATTCCTTCTCCCATTGTCATACCTTGAGAGCAGATTTGTACCTAAACACAACTCACACCTTTTCAGAGTGTAGAGAGTGTTTTGGAGTTAGGAAGCATTGGAGAATTGCCAAAAGAAGCCGGTGAGGCTTTGCGGATGCAATCGGGCGTATTGCGGGATCCAGAGAGCTAGAGAAGACAAGGCTTAGCGAAGTCAGTTAGTATCAGAGCGGGTACACTTGTTTTAATTTCATTACTTAAGTGTGATCCTTGACCCCTTGTGTGTTTTGCCATGGATAGTATTTTGTATGCTTCTATAGATGTTATTTATCATTTCACTTTTTTTTTTTTTTTGAAATAGCCCTTTAGCTAGAATATATTATAGCCTTCCTCTCAAAATCCATGGAGTTCTCATCATTTTAGGCCTAGGAATACAACAAGGAGACCCAAGATTAGGGAAGTTCATGTTGGCTTTGTAGGATTTTGGATGCTAAGTCCATAACATATTTTTTACCTTAGGCCCAAAGTCCTCTTTTTCAAAAGGGCTTTTTCCACTTGGGCTTATGATAGCAATTAGGCTATGGTCTTATGAACCTTTCAAGTAAAAAATATCTTTGGATTTAGGGACAAGCCTCTTATATATGAGAACTTCTTTTCTTTTATCTCATAACATCTTTAGGGTATACCATAACTTTAGGGCCATCCCTTCCATTTTTACATCTTTCATTTGTTCTTTATAATTAGGTGAGCACATGATATATGGTTGAACAAACAAGAGACATAATGGGTATCCTTTGTGATAGGGTCTATGATCTCTTTAGTATGGGTAGGCTCCTTAAGACTAAAGAGATAGATAAGTAGGTCACTCATAACTTAGTGGGCTATGATTCTAACCAAAGGCCTAAGTAGACCCCATAGTGGATTGGTAGCAAACCTTTAACTTACTCAAAGCCCATTATAGGCGATGGCACAGATTGTGAGTTGGTAGGATGAACTTCGAAAGATTTGGGCTCGAATGGAGCCTTCCATCTTCCCACTCATCACCAACCAAGGTTAAGGGAAAAAAGAAACTAAGTAATGTGTGTGCAAACAAATATTGAAATAGTTTTCATCAAGGTTAAGAAGCAAGACATATAGGAATTAAACTCACAATCCCTAACGGAGTTGCCACTATGGACATAAAGGGGGAGTCACCACCTAGTTTTTGCAATGGCCTAGGAAATATATATATATATATATATATATATATATAGCATCCTCTTGAGGAAGGACCTTTTGATCTTACTACTGGAGATATGAGTTCGGAGTTTTTGCAATGGTCTAGGAACCATGTGTCTTATGCTTATTGGTCCATGTGTGTAGGAAGCTACTAAAATATCCTTCCCTTAAGTACTTAATTAAAACATCAACTATATATCTAATAACTTAACCACTTAACCACTTAATATAGGTTTGTAATATAAATCATAAATTCATAATACAATTAGCCATTCTATTATTTTTAATCTTTACAAATTTTAGTCAATGGAATTATGCAATAATATGCTTATTAAATACTCTTCTATTAATTATAGAAAATAAGTGGCTCAAAATAATAATTAACCACACAAACACATAGGTTAACTATAAAGTTCGGTCGGGATATTACATCACATGTTTGATCATAGATATTTAGGATGCTCATGATATAATCTTAGATCAATGGTTCTTTGTTAATAAAAGCTTTAGATTTGAAATTTTTTTCTTTAAAAATTATTCTTTTCATAATTAAAATTCAGATCCGAAATTTTTTCTTTAAAACTTATTGTTATTCATAACTAAAAATCAGATCTAAAGTTGTCATTAAAAACCCATCTTTCTCATACCTAAAACTAGATCTAAGTTTTTTTCACCAAAATTT
The DNA here is from genome assembly GCA_033629205.1 of Lithocarpus polystachyus. Lineage (NCBI taxonomy): Eukaryota > Viridiplantae > Streptophyta > Magnoliopsida > Fagales > Fagaceae > Lithocarpus > Lithocarpus polystachyus. The sequence goes on along the minus strand of CM066164.1, from coordinate 56,705,963 downwards.
ATTAGAATCTAGATCTCCACTTTGTCATCAATATTCTTTTTTATAAAAATTGGTATCAGATCTATTTTCTTAATATTGTTCTCCACATTAAATATCAGATCTGATTATTTACATCAAATTTGAGGTTATTAAATGACATTTAGCCATAGATTTAAGAAAGTACATGACATGTTGCATTTCATAATCTGTTGCATACCATTGTTTAAGGGTACTTAAATGATCATTTAAAGTCTAGAAGACCAGACTCTATCCAGCAGGATGGGTGCTTGCTACCTTCCCATTCTGTAACTTAGCCCCCGAACATTAGAATCTTCGGTTGGTAGAATTAGTGCTTTATTTTGTTTTGGTAGATTGTATCTAGACCAAAGCTTTGTATTTTTATTTTATTTTACATAGATTGTATTTAGGACCAAAGTCATGTAATGATATTCTACCAAATTGTATTTGTATATTTAGTTAATGAAATTTGAGGTATTTCAATATGTAAATTGTATATTGTTGTTTTTTTCTTATTTTTTTGTAATAAAAAATAAGTGGCGACTCCATAATAATCAAAATCCCAAAAGAGAGGTGCCGATACCTTTCTCTTCTGATTGAGAGCACCCCAAAAAAGTTCTGGTCTCTCACAAGACAAATACATTACAAGATCAGTGATGTAATGGGCTGTTGCAAAAATCCAACAACAAATAAAAAGGTAACAAAACAAATGAGTTTTGTTTTGATCCTTACTTTCTTCACATACATACATGGATTTACGAAGGTTTATACATGTATAGAACTATTAATATCACAATCCAGTGGTTAGAATTTAGGATTTGAATTCATTGATATCCAAATAGAAAATTAGCGATTTAAACTTTTCCATATCCAGAAAATAAAAAACTAAAGCAACATAATGATGAAATATTGTGCTTTAGTAATGAATCTGAAGGATCTAAAATTGATGATATCCAAACACCAAAATCATATATTGGTAAGTTTAGGGTTCCAAATTCATTCAAATACATGAAACAAAAACCGCAAATGAAAAGAAAGAAAGAAGACAACAAAATTTTAAATTTCAAACAAAAACAAGTTAGAGTTCACACACCTTGCCAATCTTGAACTTCATGGAAGTAGTCTTGAGCATCGTCTTCGTTGACATTGCCTCTGAATTGAAAGAACGAGAGAGAGACGCCACTTCTTTTTTTTCTTTTTTTAATTTTCCCTTTTTATACTATTTAACTTGTTCTATCGGTAATTGGTAAGCCATTAAAACTCAGTTAAACGGCCAAGATTAAAATCTTTAGAATTAATGGTCCAGATATGGGTGGGTACTGTACCCACACAAAAAAACAAGCGCGTATCGTGGAATGACCTTTAAATTATAAATCAAATAAATTTATGTTATAATATGTATAATTTATATACTACACATCACACATCATGTATGTGCATAGTGACTCAATACATGTATGTATTACATGTTTTAATTAATTTGTTTTTACGTTGTTTTGTTTTATTTTGTTATGAGATACAATTAGCAGCTATTTCTTTAATGGATATAGAATCTATAGATGGAAGGTCTTTGTTTTAAAAGGATATGTAATTTGATCAAAAATTTAAAATAGTAAGAGATAAGATCAAAATTACTCTAAATTTTTGAAGTGTAATTTACAATTTGGTAAAATGCAGATGCAAAACTGGGTGGGCTGGTTAGACAATAAGAAACGTGTAAAATGAGTTTTGCTCCGATGATGCAGCCACTTTTTTTTGTTATATTTTGATGATAAATTTTACGTCTAAAGAGCGGCAGAAAATGGCACGCGCTTCTTATAGTAACACGTATTCTTGCCAAGGGTACAGCTGTAATTTTGTAAATAAGAAAGAAAGAAAAGGTCTCCTAACAAATAATAAAATTTTATTTTCTACCGCGTATTTTATTTTATTTTATTTTATATAAATACAAATACATAGTAAAGTAGTAATATTTTAGAATTAGAATTAAATGAGAATTGAAGGTCATCTTTTGAGAGAGAGGTTGCCGGAAAACTTGGAAGCGGATCCAGACGAAGAGGAAGATGATGAAGAAGAAGATGTTTGAGCAGTGAGCACCTTAACATTTATTTATTTATTTGCTTGCTGCTGGGTTTCTTTTCCTCCCAATCACAACATACATACATACATACATGCATTATTAATCCTGATTTCTTAGTTCTGTTTGATATGATCCGCTAGTGCTAGCTAGTAGTCTATATTATTTTGGGTTTAATGAGATGAAGAAGAATTGATTGGGTGAAAGAGTTGTGAGTGGGAGATTTGAGATATATGCAGATGGAGAAGGAGAGATGGAATGGAAATAATAATATGTTAGAATATGAAAAGAAATTAGGTGTAGATGTAGATGTAGCAGTAGTAGATCAAAGAGGAGAGTCTCCTTCTCCTGTTGTTGCTGGTTGCATCCAACACCCAGTTTCCAAGATGGACACTTTGGCTGGCATTGCCATCAAGTACGGGGTTGAGGTATTTTTATTTTTATTTTTATGAATTACTCTCTTTATATATATATATATATATTATCATTCAAAATTGATTGATTGATTGATTAATTGATTCTTTTCAAGGTTTCCGACATAAAAAAGATGAATGGTTTGGTTACGGATCTTCAAATGTTTGCTCTCAAATCTCTTCAGATTCCTCTACCGGGAAGGCATCCTCCGTCTCCATGTTTATCCAATGGCCATGGGTACCTTCTTTTCTTTTTCTATTTCACATCTCTCGTTTTAGTTTGACTTTACAGCAGCTGTGCTCTGTGCTCTGTAATATAATACAAACCCCTTTAAATTTGACTGACACCTCTTTTATTTGCATTTTCTGACCCAATTATAGCTCAAATTTTCTTTTCAAATATATAATATAATGACGTTAAAAAAAACATAATAATAATAATAATACATGTAACTGATCCGACTTCAAATTCTGTAGAATAGAAATGACAAAAAGGAATACATGTGACTGATCCTTGCTAATAATCTGTTGAAGATCCATCACCAACTCCAAAATTTTTGGGACTAAGGCTTCTTTGTTGTTGTTGTACTTGTGAAACCTAAATAATAAAAACACAAATTATCTGTTTTGTTATTCAATTTCACAAAATGTGTGGTAGAAGCGGGATTTCATCTTCTTCTTTCTCTTCTAAGTATGAAAAAAGCATTTGCAGAGTATCTGTCTGTACTTCTCCATATTCTGTCAGATGAATTCAATTTCCACGGCAATATTCACATGCATACAATCACAATTCTTTAGGAAAATTTGTTTCTACGTGATCTCGCTTCAAATAAAATCCTTCAAGCAGTATAGTAGTCTATCACACAGTTGGCATTTGTTTCTTATGAATACCCATGTCTTTTTTGTCTGGGTAAATTGCAAATTACACCCTTAAAGTTCGAGGGTTGTTTGGATTTTATACTCTAAAATTTCAGAATTTGAATTTTACTGCCTGAAGAAGGGGGGGTTTGGATTTTAAACCTTGAAGTTTCAGAAATTTGATTTTACCTTCTAAAGTTTAGAGATGTTTGGATTTTACATTCTGAAGTTACACAATTTGAGAGTTTAAAATCCAAATACCTCCAATTTGAGAGTTTAAAATTCAAATGTATTCAAACTTTAGTATGTAAAATCCAAATTCTGAAACATCAAGATCTAAAATCCAAACACTTCCAAACTTTAGGATGTAAAATCCAAATTCTGAAACATTAAGATCTAAAATCCAAACACCTCCAAACTTTAGGGGATAAAATCTAAATTCTGAAATTTTAGGGTATAAAATCCAAACATTCTCAATCTTTAGGAGTGTAATTTGCAATTTACCCTTTTTGTTTTCTTACAATAAGTGGAGCTGACAATATTTGAACCCAGCTTCTTCCCTTCAAGACAACTGAGCAATGTCATTTAGTTACAAGGCTCTTGGCCTTTTTTTCATATTTGATAATAAATTGTAAACCAAAAGTTTCTCATTCTTTTAAAATTTTCATTGACTCCCACCATTTAAAATATTTGTGGTCCTATTTAATCTCTTCTTATTATGCAACCGTTATTGGTCTTTCTGTTATGGAGTTGGATGTACTTTTCACATATGTTATCCTTTCGTGTGTAAATGCTAATATATTTGCAGGCAAAGCAGTTCGAACCACACCCCACCTCGCCGTGTGTGCCGTGAATTGTTTGAGTCATTCCAGACCCTGAAAGTAAAGTCTCCCCAGTGGAAGGTCTCTCCAGCCATGAGTTCTTTACAAGGTTACTATGGGCTTAAAACAATAGATCAAAAATCAATAGCTGAAGGTTTTGAAATGGCAGTCTACAGAAAAGGAGATTCTCATTATTTAGAAGATGGGCCATTTCCCAGTGCCTCACTAATTTCCAACCCATCTTTGAGCCATCATCGAAAATCTAAAAGCTTGGTTACTGCTTTATTGGATGAGAATGGTGTAATAGCAGGCATTGTGCCTGTTGCAGAAGCTAGGGATGGTGACTCTGATAGATGGAGTGAGAAACTAGTCAGAAGGCGTCAGAAATCCGAAGCTGACTTCACTTCCCGCACGACAGAAATGTTGTTGGAGAATAACAGCAACGGTGGTGGGTTTTCTGCAATAACGGGGAAAGGCTTAGCCTTGAGACCTAAAGCAGCAAACCGAGCTACTTCAATTAGTGATGCTGAAGCAAATGGGTTGATTCCTATACCAATTGGTCTGGGGGATTCTATGATGACTGATGGCTTATCTGGGGTTAGGAAGTCATCAAGCACATCAAGTTTGCAGGAACAGGACAACAATAGTTCTTCATCCATCTGGAGTAGTACAAGGTGGAGTCTGAAGCCAGATTTGCAGAGCCTTTCAACTGCAACCATTACAAAACCGATCTTTGATGGCTTGCCAAAGCCAAAGCCAATAATAGGTCGAAGAAACAAAGCTGCGCTTGACTAATTCACGTAATTTTCACTCAGGCCTTTTGATGGGTAAATAGAGAGACAGAGAGAAAATAGAAAAAGTTAAATAAGCCAGTTAATTAATCAAAATGTTGCGTCCATTTTCTGTTTTCTGGAGATGTTACTTGTCTATTAAGGAGGCTAACGTGTAGATCAAAGAAATGGGCATTAAAGAAGGAACTGTATGTGTTTGGTTTGGAAGCATCCCCTGCTTACGTCGTGTAAAGATTTTTGCTAGAGGATTATCTATATATAGAATGTATATTAGATTTTAGATATCCTCAAATTGGAGTAAAAATAATTGTTTATACATGTATTCTTATATATATAAATATATATATATATAAATATATATATATATATATATATATATATATAAAACTGAAGCTTCCGCTAACACAAGTTTTTACGTCAGCATCATTTAAAAAAAAAAAACAAAAATTCTGATTTTTTTTCTCTAACCCGATGATCACTTAAAATTTTTTTTGATTTTTGATTTTTTGTTTTCTCTAAAACCTAATAATACATAAAACCCAATATACAAAAAAAAAAAAAAAAAAAAAAAATTGCTCCTCTCTCACACCTGATTCTTTGCCCATCTTCAATCTCAGTTTTCTCTCCACAACCTAGAACCACCATTAGTCCTTCTTTCCCACAACTCAACGGCTCCACCTTTTCTAGCACAACTAAACAGCTACAATCGCCTAAGTCTCATTATTTCCCCCACCAAATACCCATTACAAAACCAATACTTCTTCAAAACCTAAACCTAACACTGATGCTTCTTCAAAATCTCTCCTCTTCTCATATGCTAGCATCACCTTCCCCTAAATCTAAAACTCACCATTTCCTTCCCCCAAAATCAAAACCCAAAACTCAGATTCTTCTACTGTCGTCGCCGCCCCCACGGATTGTCACCACCATGGGTTGCCACCATTGCATCTTCTGGTTTTCCTCTCTCTATTATGCAACTCATTCTCTACCTGTTATTATTTTCAATTGAAAATCAAAATCCATACCCAATGCCTAGGTATGCTTGCTTTCCTCTTTCACTTTTCTCTGATTTTAAGTTTTTCAATTGAAACCAAACAGAGGAAAGGCAGCCTAATTAATGATGAAAATAGAGGAAATATTTCTCTCTCTCTCTCTCTCTCTCTCTCTCTCTCTCTCTCTCTCTCTCTCTCTCTCTCTTTAATTTGGAAATATGATTTAGGTTTTGATATTGTAGTCTGATTGGTTTTGATTTAGGAAGAATAGATGCTTGACATTGATATGGTTGTTTTTCTTTGATTTTTTAAATTCCTCAGTTTAAATTATGGGATAATTACAGTAAACCCACCTGTGGTTAGGCCCATTTTCACTTTGCCTACCCGTGGTTTAAAACTTTACACTTTGCCCACCTAAGGTTACTCTCGTTAGCCTTCCGTAACCCACCTCTCCCTTTGCCGTTAGAAAAACACATTTTTAGGTAAAAACAAATATAACAAGAATCAAAAAGTTATGATATTTCATTGTTCATGAACTTCAATAAGAACAAAATGAAGAAAAAACATACCAATCAAATGGTCAATAAAATTATTTTTAATCTATAACAATATCCACAATTTCACAACATAGAAGTTCACGTAACAAACATAAAAAAGTGTGGATTTTTTTATTACTTAAGAATTTCTAATAGAATAAAGAAATTTATTATAAAAAACCCATCTCTTTCTTCTTCTTCTTCAAGAACCCAATCACCAAAACCCATCTCTTTCTTCTGCTTCTTCTTCAAGAACCCACAAAGAAAAAATCCCAGAAAACCCAATAATGCTTCCTTTCAGATTAGGTGTCGTCGTTTTGTTTCTTCTTGTGTCGCTTCTTTTGCCGCCATCTTGTCACTGTATACGGTTGTTTCTGTCGAGGCCGAACGACGGCAGAGATGGGCTTGGGCTTGATGGGTTGTCGCTGTCCCGAATGTGTGTTCTTCCATAGTACCTACGTGGGTCATCGCTATGTGTGTTCTTCCGCTTCGTCTCGGCCGAGTTCGACCCGGCGAAGTGGAAGAGTGCCCGCCCAGAGTACGAAGTGGAAGAACACACATAGCGATGACGCTGGACTCAGAGTACCTACGTGGGTCTATGGCGGCGGTTCGCTCTGTTCTGCGACACGCATTATGTCCTGAATGTGTGTTCTTCCACTTCGTCTCGGCCGAGTTTGACCCGGCGAGTCCCCAGGTTCTGACCCAACTCGTCCGATCCACGTTCCCTTCCCTCAACTTCAAGGTCTACATCTTCCGTGAAGACACGGTGATAAACCTAATCTCCTCCTCGATCCGACAAGCTCTCGAGAACCCGTTGAACTACACTCGGAGACATTCTCAATTCCTGCGTTGACCACGTGATTTACCTTGACTCCAACGTGTTCGAGGTCGACGACATAGCCAAGCTCTGGGAGACCAACCTGACTTCGACGTGTGTCATCGGAGCCTCGGAATACTGCCATGCGAATTTCACCAAGTACAGGAAGAGAATTGAGAACTGGATGGAAGTGCAGAGAAAGAAGAGGACCTACGAGTTGGGTTCGTTGCCAGCATAGAAGTTCTTAAAGCAATCAAAAACCCTAACTTTTTAATCCTTGTTATGTTTGTTTTTCTCTAAAAATATGTTTTTCAAACGGCAAAGGGAGAGGTGGGTTACGGAAGGCTAACGGGAGTAACCTTAGGTGGGCAAAGTGTAAAGTTTTAAACCACGGGTAGGCAAAGTGAAAACGGGCCTAACCACAGGTGGGTTTACTGTAATTATCCCTTAAATTATTTAACAAATTTTTTCCATCTTTGGCTCATATATTTGTTTCACGTTGACCTTTGGTTATTTGGAGTTCAATCTTTAGTTGCTTATTTTGGATTCTCATATATTATGTTTGTTCCTTCCCCTAAGCTTAGGTACGCTTGCTTTCCTAGATATTTACTCCTTCCAGGTACAACATAAATTGGTTTCATAGTATTGTTCGTTACATATTTACATGTCCAAAGCTGAATACAAGAAAATCTTGTGGGTTTGTATTTAAAATACAATACGATTTCAATAATTCAAAACCTAACCCAAGCTAATTCTTGCATTATTGCAACAGAGACTAGCTTTGGAATTGATAAACCTTCTATTGGAATTTCAAAAAGTAAAGGTATGTTAAATTTTGATTACCATATGCTAAATTGTTTTTTTACCTCATAATATCTCTTATAGTTTGTGCATGCTCTATGTGTTTATGAAAAAATTGACGAACTCACAGTTGCTGACAAATTAATATAAATTGTTATTTTTTTTGGTTGAAGGGAATTAATAAATCTCATAATGAGTATTGGGCGATCTCAATCTCATGATTTAAGTCTAGGTGAGACCTTCATTTCCTTGATTAACATTTACTTCTCACACAAGTCCAAAGTATACCAGTTGCCATGGATAAACTTTCTAGGTGCTTTCCATCCATCATGGGTCAATCTAACTTTAGTAAAGATTATCATAATATGTTATGGTGAGACTAGCTGGGAATGGTTGAGTTGTTTGTGATATTAATTTGTAATATAATGTTGTAGCGCTATTGCAAGATGGATTGGGTCACATCACAAATGGTTTTAGAAATTTATCCAAAAAATTGAATGATGCTGTCCAATGGTGTGCACAATGCTATACAATATACATAATGTTGTACACAGTCTATTCCAAGTGTGATTAGATCACTCGGTTCTTTCATTAAGATATACTTATGGTTTTTCCTGTGATGCGTGACCCTCAAGATGCTGTTAATGGAAGTTACTATGTAGCAGCAGATAAAGTTGATTGTGATAGTACAAGGCCACAAGCTGAAGATGTCTACTTGGCGAAGAATGAAAGGTTGAAGGAAAGGGACACAGGTAAACATTTGGATGTCAATGTGAAAAATTGATAACATTTTGGAAAACTAGAATTTCCTAAGCTACTTTCATACCATGGTCATTTTTTAACTTTAGCCATACTATACTATATTTGAAATTGATGTTGCTATTGTGGGAATTTTTGTCATATGCAGTGAAGAAACATATATTTAAAGAAAAAAATAAAAAGAATTTGTGAGTTTGTTTAATAGGTTGTGAAATTAGGGACGATTATAAAAAACCTCTTCAAGTCATTTGTCAATTTGAAATGTACTTGATAATGAAAGATTGGCATAACATTGTGGCTTAGAAAATATGCTTTCTGAAACTATTTTTGCTATGTCGACATTTGACATTAACAAATCTATGGTTGGCTCTTTTAGGGGGCAAAGCTTTCCATGGCCTGAGCTCTAAGAGAAAGCAGATGTTGGAAGATGTAAGCCTACTCAAGAAGTTAAAGATAAATGAAACTGAGTTAGGTACATTGACTTGACATGTGACTTAAAATTTATTTGTATATGTTAGCTTTATACCGTTTGTTACTCTTGCTTGAAGTCATCAACTATATGCAATATTTCTCTTTTCCTCCAAAGACATGGAAGCCAGGTGGTCCCTATTGGATTTTGGTTGGATATTCCTGCTTAGATGAAAGCATTATCTCTCCCTTGAATCTCAATGGCTACCCGCATGATGTCACCTTTGCTTAATTTGTCTCATGTTGGAATTTCTTTCTATCTTATTCTTTTGTTATGTTCAGAATTGATTTTCTTTTGAAGAAGTAGAGAAAAGAGAAGAGCCTAAGAAAGGGAGGAAATACATTCTTGAAAAGCATTAGATAAAGCTTGAAGATGTAAGCACAATTGTATATTTATTCTATTTACTGGTTCTTTTGTAATACTTATTAAACCAAAAATAAGAGCACATTATGATTATTGTGATATATTACTTCATAATATTTGTATTTATCTCATTTTTAATATTACTTCATAATATTACAGGTTTGCCAATTTAACTTTCAATAATTGAAATTTGAGAAATGTTTAAACCTTAACATGTTAACATTTGATTTAAAACAATCCCGTGCATCAATGGATTTGCGACTAGTATTGTTTATTTGTTTAGTCTTGCACTTTCTAAGGTTGACATTGCTACCGTTGCCTTTTTTGGTGTATTTTCTATCACACAATTGACACTAAATCTGTTATTCCAGGCGTGTCTGTGAGCGAAATTATATTTTTGTTTTGATTCAGATTCTTCTTCAATGGGCTTGTGAGGTCAACAGAGAAGGCTGTAATTTGGCTTGCATTTGCTGACTCGAGGAGGAAGCACATGCCAACACACGTATTACATTGCTTAGGGTTTGTATTGGATATTTGCTTATTTGCATCGACTATATTTTGCTTAAAATATCAGCTGAGTAAGAGGTAGAGCTATTCTCAGTACATACCGGATTTTGTGCCATTTGGATTGAAACATTCTATTGGTAGATGCACTCATGAACAAGCTGACTTGATTCCATTATTCATAGATTGATTTGAGTTTGGGTTATGCACACTAGGCAACAAGTGAGAAGTCTCGGCTAAGGACTCTGTTAAGCTGACGGAGAAGTATTTAACTTGGATTGTTGAGGTTGTATGGACTGAGGAAGAACTAAAAAGTGCAGGAAGGAAAGCGAATTTTAACAAACACTCTAAAAGGAAGAAGAAGACCCGTAGAAAGGTCCATGAAGGACTCTTTTAAGCTGATGGAGACCAACCAGAAGTTGATATTCACTATATGGAACCTAATTATTAGTTATAATTAGTCGCTAATCTGTGCTATGCACGAGAACTTACTTATTTGTGAGGTAAACTAAAATAATTTTATAAAATCTTAAATTGATTAAGAAACTAAACTATTGCATGACTTGCTCTTGTATGACTTCAATTTATAATACAATTTGATGAAGAAACTATTACTTGAACGTGCAATGGCATACAAAAAAATTGTCAGACAGTTTCAAATACTGCAAAAGAAAATCTCAAAAAATTAAGATATTAAAACTTCTGAAAGAAAAAAAAATATTAAAGAATTAGATGATTCACTACTTAGAAATTATTGAAACAAAATAAAATATATATGACTAAACAATAGATAAATATAAGAGAAAGATGGGTTACATTCAAAAAAATAATCTACGGCTATAACTATTGAAAGGAATTAAAAGATTCAGAACCGACAAATTGTAGATAATATATATATATATATATATATATATATGTAAGGACTAGCTTTCGACCCTCAACCCACTAGTAATGGGTGATGGCCTAACGAGCCCAAAACAATATATTTGTTAGAAAGTAGATCTTACAGGTAAGACTTAGCAAATCATGTATGGGCCATAAGGGATTGGACTCAGGCCAAAAAGATAAGAAAACATAGGTTAAAGGGAAAAATGCTCCTCGGTCAAGTCCGAGAATCACGTGTTCTTATATTCACTCAAGTTTCTTTAAGTGTGAGATATTTTCTCACTCTTTTTCTGTTTTATTTCTTTTCTCCGCCCTTACTGTTGGGGTTTATGCCCTAAAATTCAATTTATTGGCATCTCATAAATGATTGAATTATTTAATTATATGAGACTATTTATTAATGAACTAATGAGACATTATCTTAGTTAATGAGATGCATAGTATGTGATTTAGTAACAGAAGATATAAATCACAAGTAAACTCAGAATTTTAGTTCATAGTCGGTGATGAAATTGGGCATTTCATCTGCGAAGACTATAAAATATCAACTAAGATGATTTGTCTTAATCATGGAAGTGGAGACTTCTAGTTGATATGTTGATGTGTTTTAAGAGTTAAAACATATTGAACTGGACCGCTGTGAGATTTATTATTCTCCTAACGACTGTCAAATGAATAATAAATCTCACGACTTCTATTTACATCAACTCTAAATCTTGATAGAATAATGGACCTGATCATGAGATGTAGGTTGCTTTGATATATCAGGAGTGAGATCTATGAGTCACGATCAAAACCTCAGTATATTGGGCAGCCACATTAGTGTTGACGGAACATATATTCTCAAGATGGAATTCATAATCTCTTAACGGAGATATAAAATACTCCCTTGAGATAAGTTTAATGGATTTGGTTATTCAGAGTGTTGAGTCCAACCACTTTAGTAAGAAGTTACTAAAGTATATATTTATGAAATTAGATTTCATAAATATATGATGAATAACATAAGGGATTAAACCAGGTACTCAAGGATTAAGATGTAGTAATTTTCAAAGTGGCAGTCAACTTTCATAATTTTGTATTACTACGAATATTTTAGTGAAGGGGTTGCATGTATAATAAAGTCTTGGAATATAATTTATTAATAAGGCCTAGAGTGCAATTATATTTATATAGTGGTATTAAATATAATTAATGGTAACTTTGGGCTTGTCAAGAGTTGATAGAAAAGTCTAAAGCCCATTGGAGCTAGTGTCTTATTGGTCCCTTTTGGTCCCACTCCAAGCCACACACTAAAGCCCAATTGGAAAGGCCCAATAGGCCGGCCCAATTAGATAATCAGTTAGTTATAAAAGGGAGAAACATACATAATTTTTTATAAGAAAAGAAAAAGAGAAATCATTGTGAAGTAGTGTGTATGTGTGAGTGAAGCCACTCATTTATTCTCCCTTGAAAACTGATTGAGGGACAACACTTCTTGGGCATAAAGTGGAATTGGAGTGAAGATTAAAAGTGTTTCCAAGTACTTCTAATCTTTTTTTTTTTTGAATTTCACCGCACCAAGGTGCGCTATCTCGCTCTTAAATTTTGAAATTTACTTAGTGCATGTTATCAATTATGAATGAAATAGATCCATGTTTGTTGCTTTCGCTGTGTGTTTTATATGAGATACAAAACCAGATTTACCAACATGATAAGAGTTATCATGAGAGTACTACTAATGAGAATAGTTCTCAACCAATTAATGTGTTTATAATAAACATACTACCAAGGAATTATAGACATGGATTGGGTTGTCGTTGCACTTAGTATAGTATGTTTTTCGGGGTCCATACTATATGGTTATGGATGCAAAATATAATGTCTCTATAATTATGTTCATAGTCTCAAAATAAAGTTTTCATAAATTTTGTTTTCTAGCTACTATTTTAATTGAATCACATTAACTAAGAAATAATTTTGGACATGGTGCTTAAAGGAACTGAAGTACATAAATATGTTTCATTTCAGCATTGTCATAATTTCTTATACATGATGCATTTATGGAAGATAAATTATGATGTGATCATAGTTTCCATTGAAAATGTTAAAATGTTACATTGGCTTCTATCTCAATTGTGCTATTGCATGAGATACAAGAGTTAGTGCTAGACTTAGACTTTATATTAAGCCTAAGTGAGATGTTTGGTATGAATCATATTGAGTACTAAGAAAGGCTTAAAAGAGTTCCAATTCTATATCATTTTATGAAAATGTTTTTATTTTAAAATGAATTGGAATTCTTGGATGTAGAGATTGAATGTTAATCTCATATGGATATGATCCATAAGTCCTTGTTAGAATCATTTAATCAATTCAATTTGTTTTCTCTTTTTATGTTATCTGAATTGATGAGTGAGTTCTACGCAATGGAAGACATCCTTAAAGCTAAGGCTATGATCAATATGATCTAATTCAAATTCTTAGCCTAGACCGAAAGGTAAGGGTGGTAAGAAAAAGAATTATAATACCAAACAGTTGCACAAACTAGTTGCCCTTGTAGTTGCCAAAAGGAAATTAGACCTAAAAGCATGACCAAAAGGAAAATATTTATGTTTTGGTAAAGTTAAGCATTGTCTATGGTTGTCTTCTAGATGAAAATTTACATGTTTTACTTTTTAAAGAGAAAGTTTCCATCCTTTGGCATTGTATGTTTTGACACTTATGTCTAAATCTTATTAATCTAAATGGTATTCAAGATTGGTGAAAGATGGGTTTTTATAACCATTATTTTATTATATTTCCAGTCTATAAATTCTATTTAGAGGATAATATGATCTAGGGCTCCTCTTGTAAAGGATGAAGTTCCAATGACTTTTTTAAGTTAGTGCATACATAAAGGAGGAATAGGGCTCTTTTAAAGGTAGATTGTTCTAGAAGAAGAATGTCAGAATTTGTTAAAAGATAACTATAAAATACATTTAGAAATGAGATGGTTGTATTAGATACACCACAAGACATTATTCTCTAGATAACTATTACATCGATACAATATTGTAGCGGGAGGATTATTAAATAAATTCATACTTTTGGAATAAACTTTTGAAGTCATTCTACAAGGATATGAATTTGATCCTCGGTCCTACATAAAGGCAATAGATGATATGAATATAGATTACTGGATCAAGGTTATGTAAATAGAATTAGATTCTATTTAATGTCTAGAACTTGTAGAGGCGCCTAATGGCATTAAGCCTATTGTTCTCAAATAGGTCTACAAGAAAAATGAGATTGATAGATTTGAAAGTGCAAACCTTCAAAGTCAAGACTAGTGGTGAAAAGATTTATTTAGAAAGAAATGGTTTGACTATGAAAATATTTTTTCACTAATAGTCAAGTTTGACTCTATCTAGATTCTCTTATTCATTATATTTCATTTGGATGAAATATGACAATGAATATCAAGAAAGCTTCTTTTAGTAGCAATCTTGAGGAAGACATCTTTATGATGTAACTAGACTTGTACATAGCAAAGAAACAGTAGTCATTAGTATGCAAGTTGCTTAAAGTCCATTTATGGACTAATGCAAGCATCTAGGTTATAAAATATCATCTTTGATCAAGAAATCAAATTTTTGATTTTGATCAAGTATTAAAAGGCCTAATGTGTGTAAAGCTATATAGAATAATATATTCCTTAATGTATGTTGATGACATTCTAATCATTTAGAATGAAGTTGAGTTATTGTCATCAATGGATTTTTAGTTGTCTAGTCCAGTCTGATATAAAGTACTTGGGAAAGACTGGTCACATTCTAAGAATTAAACTTTGGTTAAAATTCAGATATTAGGATGTTGAGTCTATCTCAAACTGCTTAAATAGATTAGATTCTAGCCAAGTATAGCATGTAATACTATGATCCTAAGACATATAAAGGACTATGATCCTAAGACATATAAAAGGAAGAGCATATTAAGAAGGTCCCTAATACCATATTAATAGGAAGTCTTTATGCTATGCTATATACTAGGCTAAATATCTATTTTGCAGTGGGCATGATAAACAAATATCAATTGAATCAAAGATCACTTAATTTAGTGGGAGTAAAGCATACACTTAAATATCTTAGGAGAATGAGGGATTATATGCTTATCTACAAAAGTGAGGTTTTCATTGATACTGGATGTACAAATATTGACTTGTAGTTTGATTCTAATTCATGAAGTTGGACTTCAAGATATGTGTTCATCCTAGGTGGTGAAGATACACATTAAGTATAAATATTATTTCATTAGAGAGATATGAGTACGTGAGATGTAGTAGTAGAAAAAGATAATTTTGCAATAAATCTGGTTGAAACTTGTTTCCAAACCTTGCCTTAGAATGACTGTGAATTACTCTAAAGGGAGATAAGTATCGGATATATAGTAAATTGTCTTTGAGGGCAAGTGGGAGATTGTTGGGGTTTATGCCCTAAAATCCAATTTATTGGCATGTCATAAATAATTAAATTGTTTAATTATATGAGACTATTTATTAATGAACTAATAAGACATTATCTTAGTCCATGAGACGCATAGTATGTGATTTATGTGATTTAGTCACAGAAGATATAAATCACAAGTTCTTTGTAAACTCAGAATTTTAGTTCATAGTCAATGATGAAATTGGGCATTTCATCTGTGAAGACTATAACATATCAACTAAGATGATTTGTCTTGATCATGGAAGTGGAGACTTCTAGTTGATATGTTGATATGTTTTAAGAGTTAATACTTATTGAACTGAACCGCTGTGAGATTTATTATTCTTCTAACTACTGTCAAATGAATAATAAATCTCACGACTTTTATTTACATCAACTCTAAATCTTGAGAGAAAAATGGACCTGATCATGAGATGTAGGTTGCTTTGATATATCAAGAGTGAGATCTATGAGTCACGATCAAAACCTCAGTATGTTGGGCAGCCACATTTAGTGTTGACGGAACATATATTTTCAAGATGGAATTCATAATCTCTTAACGGAGATACAAAATATTCCCTTGAGATAAGTTTAATGGATTTGGTTATTCAGAGTGTTGGGCCTAACCACTTTAGTAAGAAGTTACTAAAGTATATATTTATGAAATTGGATTTCATAAATATATGATGAATAACATAAGGGATTAAACCGGGTACTCAAGGATTAAGATGTAGTAATTTTCAAAGTGGTAGTCAACTTTCATAACTTTGTATTGCTATGAATATTTTAACGAAGGGGTTACATGTATAATAAAGTCTTGGGATATAATTTATTAATAAGGCCTAGAGTGCAATTATATTTATATAGTGGTATTAAATATAAGTAATGGTAACTTTGGGCTTGTCAAAAGTTGATAGAAAAGCCCAAGGTCCATTGGAGCTAGTGTCTTATTAGTCCTTTTTGGTCCCACTCCAAGCCACACACTAAAGCGCAATTAGAAAGACCCAATAGGCCAGCCCAATTAGATAATCAGTTAGTTATAAAATGAGAAACATACGGTATTTTTTCATAATAAAAAAAGCGACATCATTGTGAAGTGGCGTGTATGTGCGAGTGAAGCCACTCAATTATTCTCCTTTAGAAACTGATTGAGAGACCACACTTCTTGGGCATAAAGTGGAATTGGAGTGAAGATTAAAAGTGTTCCCAAGTACTTCTAATCTTTTGTTTTTAATTTCATCGCACCAAGGTACGCAATCTCGTTCTTAAATTCTGAAATTTACATTGTGTATGTTATCAATCATGAGTGAAATAGATCCATTTTTGTTGCTTCCGTTGTGTGTTTTGTATGAGATACAAAACTAGATTTTCCAACACTTACATACCCTAGTTCTCACAAGGGTCTTTCCTTTATATAGTCTTACTCCTTTTCAATCCCAGCCTTCCATCTGTTGATTGTGCAAGTGATCTTCTGGATGCTTGTCTCATCAGAGCCCACCTGGAACCTTTGTATATAACTATAAGGCTCAACATCACCGTTTAGGCATCATTTCCACAAAAATGCGGCCAGTTGGTTAGGTGCGGAACATTTAATGTAGCGGTAGCAGCTTTTTTCTCGGATATTTCCAGATTCACTATGGACTATGTTATTCAAAACTTATCCTTAGAAGTATGGTGCCCTCTTGCATGATATCTTCTAGGCAATGAGGCTCTAATCCCCCCACAACGTTTCCTAGGGCAAGTTGGATCCTTGGGAGACAACCCTTATTCGTCATTACTTGTCCTTGTCCTTGTCCTCGTCCCTTTACTGTACAAGCTTATCTTACTGTTCAACTCTCCTCAAATTATCCTACATCCTCAGACAAGGCCCATGGCCTAATATTCTTACTCAGCTCATTTATCCCCACAATAGCCCCTCAAAACCCCACCTTTTCTTTTTCTTTACTGAGGAAAGAGAGGTTTTGATTTTGGGTTAGTAAACCTCACACGCTTAGTGAATTCTCCCACGTGGTGACGTCTTTTCACTTGCTTTGTATGCGTTCTTGACACTTCGGCATCTGCGACGCCCGCCCATTAATTGCTTCATATGGCGCTCTGTCCCCCACGTTCTACGGTGAGATAGGAATCTTACGGTAGAAATTTTTCATAAGGACTTGAGTAGGAACTCTCTCGCTCATTCTCTCTCCCTATATAAAGCATACGAAGAATCCAGATCCTCCATTTTTTGAATCTTCAAACTCTCCAGAAGCGGTCTGAGGTGCTCCTTACTCATACTTTTGTGAGTACCCTTTGGCCCACATACTGACTTTTAGGACCCTTTCATCCTCAGCCCTTTTTTTTTTCACTTCATTCTCTTTACAACCTTTTTGTATTTCTTAGATGGGTAGGTTTGCTAGTTTGGTAGATACTCCAGAGGGTATAGAAAATTTTAAGGCCCGATACAATATACCACCTAAGGTATCCATTAAGCATTGCCTTCAAGGAGAATGGCATGCTCTAAGGTCAGAAGGGGAAGTGGTGATCCCTATGATTGCCTTCATAGAGGGAGGGATGAGGATCCCTATGGGTAGAGTGACTAGGGATTTCTTAATTGCTCATAGATTATGTTTGATCTAGTGTTTCCCAAACGTATTTAGGATACTAGGTAGTGTGGACGCCCTCAATGAAAAGATGGGCGTAAATCTTACCCATCATAACGTTAACTGGGTATATAATTGTTAGCACCTTAAGAGTATAGGGTATTATCTTAAAACTAGGGTCCTGGAAGTCAGACTCATCGCGTGTCTTCCCGAAACTAACAAGGGCATGGACCAGGATTTTTTAAATATCTTGGGTGAATGGCATGATGGACTTCATTGCCCAACACGAGAGGGGAAACCAGGTGGGGTACTTAGACTTAGGTTCCCTATTTTGATAATGAGCACTTCAATTTCCTATCTTTTTGCTTCTCCTTATAACTTAAAAATTTATTTCTCGGTGCTGATCAAACCCCTTTCTCTAATTACACTTTTGTTTCGTGGATTTTTGCAGACAAAAATTTCATAGCCCCTAATTTTAGCTTCATCAACGAGCCCGACCTCACTCGAACACTCCAGTTCAAAATTTTCCTCCATACGAATGGACAATTACGGGCCGCCCACGTAATCCTTGGGTTCAAGCCAATCTCCACAAGTTTCCTACCCACCAAATACGACATAAAGACAAAAGACCCACAGTTACAACAAATCAACATCATAATACCCGGCTTCCTTGGCAGTCCTCCCCTTGCAGGCACTCAACCAGTTGAATTGCCCATTCAAGAAGCTTCTAGGGAAGAAGCAACCATCTCATACCCAGGTCCCAAGGAAGAGGTGACTAAAGTAATTGAGGTCACAAATTCCAAAGAGGACTTCGAGGTTTTTGATTGGTCATCCCCCATTGAGTCTCTAAACGCTTCCTTTTCTCATCTACCACTTGCTCAAGTAAGCAGTAACCAAGAACCATCCAACGTTCCTAAAGCCATGGTGCTCCAAAGGAAGAAGAACACCAACCTCCTTGAATTATTGGAGTCACACGCTAGAGGGTTTACTCCTAAGGTGGCTATCCAAACCCGTCCTCCCACTCCCCTACCTACCTACGCCTCCCTTTCCCAACTAGCAGAAAAAAAAGGAAAATGGATAAATTGTAGGAAAATTACATATTGTATTGCATACAAAACATACACAGCGGAAAAATAAACGGATTTACTTCATTCGCAATTGATAACATACACTATGTAAGTTTCAGAATATAAGAACAAGAGAGTGTACCTTGGTGCGGTGAAATTCAAAACCAAAGAGAAGAAGTTCTTGAGAACACTTTCAATTTTCACTCCAATTTCACTTGATGCCCAAGATGTGTGTTCTCTCAATCAGTTCTATGTTTCTAGAGAGAATATGAAAGAGTGTTTCTCTTCCTTATATCATATCATATGAACATACAAACCATTTCATTCTAATATAAAATTCTATATGTTTCTCTCCACATAACTGATTATCTGATTGGGCTAGCCTTTTGGGCCTTCCCAATTGGGTTTAGTGTGTGGCTTGGAGTGGGACCAAAAGGGAACAAATAAGACACTAGCTCTAATGGGCCTTGGGCTTTTCTGTCAACTCTTGACAAGTCCAAAGTTACTATTAATTATATTTAATACCACTATATAAATATAATTGCACTCTAAGCCTCATTAATAAATTATATCCCAAGACTTTATCATACATGCAACCCCTTCATAAAATATTCGTAGTAATACAAAGTCATGAATATAGACTGCCACTTTGTAAATTACTACATCTTAATCCTTGAGTACTCAGTTTAATCCTTTTAAGTTATTCATCATATATTTATGAAATCTAATTTCATAAATATATACTTTAGTCTTACTAAAGCGGTTAGGCCTAACTTTCTGAATAACTGAACCCATTAAACTTATCTCAAGGGAATATTTTATATCTCCGTTAAGAGACTATGAATTCCATCTTGAGAATATATGTTCCATCAACACTAAATGTGGCTGCCCAACATACTAAGGTTTTGACCGTTACTTTAGATCTCACTCCTGATATATCAAAACAACCTACACTTCATGATCAGGTCCATTATTTTCTCAGGATTAAGAGTTCATGTGAATACAAGTCATGAGATTTATTATTCAATTTACAGTCGTTAGGAGAATAATAAATCTCACAGCGGTCCAGTTCAATATGTCTTAACTTTTAAAACATATCAACATATCAACTAGAAGTCACCACTTCCATAATCAAGACAAATCATCGTAGTTAATATGTTATAGTCTTCGCAGATGAAATGCCCAATTTCATCACCGACTACGAACTATAATTCTGAGTTTACAAAGAACTTGTGATTTATATCTTCTGTGACTTTTCACATAAATCACATACTATGCATCTCATGGACTATTTGATGTCCGAATATTCATGTTACCATTATTTTAGATAAGAATAAAGCAACTTTATTAAACACAATATTAAGTCATACATCATTTAATACATAATGTCATACATAATATCATACATAGCATCATACAATAGGATTTAAGGGCACTTATCCTAACATAAACAAGGGAGGATGTGGCTGAGGGGTGAGGTTTTGCCCTCCAAAGAACTTGATCCCTAAAAAGGGGTAAAAATCGCAAAAGGGGCACAAAGAAAGACCTTGGCCAAGGGTACGGGTGTAGAGGTGGCAATCAAGCATCCCCTTAAGGTTCCGACCTGGAACCTGCCACACGAGCTGGATGGAGCCCTACTCTCGCTGGACTCTTCCATCAGGGACTTCCAAAAAGGCAAGGCCGGTTACATTGCCAATGCCTTGGAACAGCCTCTGCTTCTACCTCAAGACTTGGCCGACCTCAGGACTCTAAAAAAGCAAGAGGTGTTCCTAACCCTGAAGAGGGACTTGGCTATGGTAGGCACTCTAATATACTTCTTATATTACATATACATATGCTTTTTTCATTATTGTTGTTATGTACTTATATTGTTATCTTTCAAAAGATTCACTTTGCTTCTTTGTTCCAAGCTATCCAAACAACAATCGCTAAAGAATGGGTGGATGATGCCCATGCTCAGCTAAAGAATGAGGAGGCACGCCGTCAAGACTCTAGCTGTGGCCGAGAAAAAGATTTAGGATCTTGGAACTAAGCTAATTGAAGCAGATAGAGAGAAAAAAAAAGTGTTGAAGCTGCATTAGCTGGTGTTGAGAGGCAGGCTGAGGAGCAATTGGTCCTTGCCCGTGAATTGATCAAGGCTCAGGAAAAAGAACTGGAGAAGAGCAAGGAGGCTATCGCTCAGGTTGAACAGTCTTGCTATGACATTGGGGTGAAGGAAACAGAAGAGATTCTTAGGGCTTAGGTCGCAGGACTCTGCCGAGGTTACTGCCTGCAAGTGTGGGCCGAGGCATTAAACCTAGCCGGAGTAGGAGCTTCCTCAGATCTGAGCAAGACAGAGAATATTTTCTATCGTCCAACGCTGCGAATAGCAGCCCCTCTAACCTTACAAACAACCTTTGCCCCCAAGATTCACACAACTGTTCAGCCTGCTGGTAAGGTTTCCACCACTACTTTAACCACTGCTAAAACTTCTGCAGCTACTCAGGCTGCGAGCATGGGTGCCACAAAAGCCACTACTTCACCCACTCAGGCATCAAAAGAGAAAGACGTTTCCCAGGGAAAAGAGATTGCCACAAAGACCACCTCTGAACCTCCTAAGGCATAAAAAGAAAAAGAGGTCTTCCAAGGAAAAGAAGCTAAGCATTCAGAGCCACCATCAACAGACAAGGCTGATCCTCTACCTCAACCATCCAGAGGCATTTAGGACCTCCCTTTTTTTTTGTTTTTTTTTTTTTTTTAGAAAGAAAGAAAGATGACACAAAGTGTAATGTACTTCCCTTGTTTTTCCCAGGGAAAATCTTGAAATTAAACTATCATGCAATAAAAAGTATCAGTTCCTACTTAATGAAAAATTTCAATTCCTTATTTCATTTCCTCTGAGGCATATGCTATTGTTCTACCTTTTTTTTTTTTTTATTTAAAGTATAATGCACACTGTTATCAACCTTATTTCAATCATGGTTACATTGTTACGTTTGAATGTATAAAAATAACTGTAAGTCCAAAAGATTGTCAATTGGCACAAAATTATTCCAATATATTCACGAATACCTAAGCGACAAAGCAAAAGAAATATTTAATGAAGTACTTATGTTGAATCAAACGAATGGTGTCAATACCCTCGAGGTGTGTAATTTGAGGAGCAATGCATAATGACATTATGCTTATCACCAAAGAATATTTCATTGATATACTTTCAAATGCTTTAAGTGATACTCATGGAGATTTCTTCAATTATGGTACTACACTAAGAATCACTATTATCCATTACTGGTAAATTGGATGTTAACTTACCCAAGGTAGGTGATCCGATGAACTAAATTCGAGTAAGGTTCTGTTTACCACTTAGAAAAATAAAAAGTAATAATTTACCTAAGGTATGTGGTCCAAGGAACCAGGAATAACTGAGGTTCTGTTCAATACTTAGAAAAATAAAAAGCATTAATTTACCCAAGGTAAGTGGTTCGAGAAATGACCAAAGTTCTGTTTAACACTTAGAAAAATAAGAAGTATTAATTTTCTCAAGGTATGTGGTCCGAGGAACTAGGCATGATCAAGGTTCTATTTAACTAAAAAGTATTAATTTATCCAAGGTAAGTGGTTTGAGGCACTAAGCATGACCAAGGTTCTGTTTCACACTTAGAGAAATAAAAAGTCTTAATTTACCTAAAATAAGTGGTTCGAGGAATCAGGCATGACTAAGGTTCTGTTTAAATCTTAGACAATTAAGAAGCATTAATTTACCTAAGGTATGTGGTCTGAGGAACTAGGTATAATCGAGGTTCTGTTTAACACTTAGATGAATAAAAAGTATTAATTTATCCAAGGTAAGTGGTTTGAGGAACTAGGCATGACCAAGGTTCTGTTTAACACTTAGAGAAATAAAAAGTATTAATTTAACCAAGGTATTTGGTTCGTGGAACCAGGTATGACCGATGTTTTGTTTAACACTTAGACAAATAAGAACCATTAATTTACCCAAGGTATGTGGTCCGAGGAACCAAGAATAACCGAAGTTCTGTTTAACACTTAGATTAATAAAATTAAAACACATAATAGTTGAAACAAAAGATGGCGAGATTGCCTTTCATTAATAATAATACATTCAAAGATTGTTTACATTCCATGGACGTGGTACAACATTTTCATCTAAATCTTCTAAAAAATAAGTTCCTATACTAGCTACCGAGGTGATGCGATATGGCCCTCCCAATTGGGCTCTAGTTTTCCCCAAGATGGGTTCTATGCAGTCCCCATTACTTTTTTAACACCAAGTCACTTGGTGCCAATGGTCTAGCCCTCACACCTGTATCATACCCCTACTTAAGCTTCTTCTGATAACGTGCCAGTTGTACCATGGCTGCTTCTCTTCGTTCATCGACCAAATCCAAACTCCTTTCTAACAATTGATCATTGTTGTCTGGGGTGAACAAGCTTGTCCTTAGTGTCAAAAATCCAGTCTTTAGAGGGATCACAGCCTCGGACCCATATGTCATTAAAAAAGATGTTTCCCTAGTTAACCGATGAGGAGTTGTTCGATATGTCCAAAGAACATGTCGTACTTCTTGAACCCATCTACCCTTTGCTCATCCAACCTCTTCTTAAGCCCATTAACTATGACCTTATTGGATGCTTCAACCTATCCTTCCCTTGCGGATAGGCTGGGGTTGAATATCTATTCCTAATGCCCAGCTCACAACAGTATCGCCTGAAGGCTTTACTATCAACTTGAAGCTCGTTATTCGAGATGAGGGTATGAGGAATTCCAAACGGGTTACAATATTCTTCCAAACAAACTTATTTGCATCAATATCTCTAATGTTGGACAATGGCTCAGCTTCAACTTACTTTGCGAAATAATTAGTTCCAACCGAAAGCTATCTTCGATTTCCCATAGCCCTGAGGAATGGTCCTACAATATCTTGACCCCACTAAGCAAATGGCCATGGGCTAGACAAAGGATTAAGTACACCCCCAGGTTGGTGAATATTTGGAGCAATCTCTGGCATTGATTGCACTTTTTAACATATTCTTGCGCCTCTTTTTGCATGCTGGGCCACCAATACCCTTGGGTGAGAGTTCTGTGGAATAATGATTTGCCCCTCGTATAACTTCCACATATCCCTTCATGTAATTCCTCCAAAAGTGGCTCCACTACCTCGGGATGGACACAAAGCAAGTATGGCCCTAAGAAGGAGCGTTTGTACAACTTTTACGCCTTAGACAACCAGAACGAGGAGCCTTTCTCCGTATCTTTTCTGCTTCCCCACTCTCGAGAGGTAACACGCCCTCCTTCAAAAATAGAACTATGGGATCCATCCAACTTGGACTTTCTCTATCTCTTTTTCGGCAGGCCTATTTAAATCCTCAACAAGAATAACTTGAGGAAGGTCTTGTCCAGAAGAGGTTGCCAAAGTTGCCAAAGAATTGGCATGTGCATTTCTACTCCTCAGGACTTGTTGTATGGAGAAAAACTCAAAACCTAATTGTAACCTTCGAGCTTAATTCAAATATCCCTGTATTCTCAGATCCCTAGCCTTTAACTCTCCTTTTACTTGCTCGACGATTAGACTTGAATCTAAAAAGGCCTCTAGAGCTTTTCCTTCTAACTTCTTAACCGTAGTTATCCCGACCAACAAAACTTCATACTCTGCCTCATTATTTGTAGCCAAGAAGCCCAACCTCAAGGAATTCTCAATGGTGATTCCATTTGGAGACAATATCACCACTCCAACCTCAAATCCCTTTCGATTTGCTGCACCATCAAAAAATAGCTCGATGAAGATCCTCCAACCTCCAAACCTAAATCCTTAACAAGAATAACTCGAGGAAGATCTTGTCTAGAAAAGGTTGCCAAAGTTGCCAAAGAATTGGCATGTGCATTTCTACTCCTCGGGACTTGTTGTATGGAGAAAAACTCAAAACCTGATTGTAACCTCCAAGCATAATTCAAATATCCCTGCATTCTCAAATCCCTAGCCTGTAACTTTCCTTTTACTTGCTCGACAATTAGACTTGAATCTAAGAAGGCCTCTACAACTTTTCCTCCTAACTTCTTAACCATAGTTATCCCAACCAACAAAACTTCATACTCTGCCTCATTATTTATAGCCAAAAAGCCCAACCTCAAGGATTTCTCAATTGTGATTCCATCTGGAGACAATATCACCACTCCAACCCCAGGTCCCTTTTGATTTGCTGCACCATCAACAAATAGCTTCCAAATTAAAGGCCCATAAAGAGAAACTGTTGAAACTTGTTTTACCCCACGCCTGTGCTCCTCGACCTCAACCTCTATTGGAGATTGAGAAAATTTTGCCACCAAATCTGCAAGAAATTTCCCTTTAACTGCAGTACGAGGCATGTACTTTATATCAAATGCTTCCAAGATCATCCCCCATTTGGAAATCCTTCCCGTATAATCAAAATTTCGAAGCAACGACTTAAAAGGGAGTTGAATTAGAATTACAACTATATGTGCTTGGAAATAATGGGGGAGCTTTCGTGCAGCATACACTGTGACCAAAATAGCTTTCTCCAAGGGCAAGTAACAAACATCGGCCTCTTGCAGTGACTTGCTCACATAATAGATTGGTCTCTATACCCCATTTTCTACCCTTACTAAAACCAAGCTGACAGCATAAGAGGCCACGGCAATGTAGGCGAAAAGGACTTCTTTCTTTTCGGGTCTAGACATAATGGGTGGTCGAGAAAGGTAATCCTTCAACTGTTGGAAGGCAAGGGCATACTCTTCATTCCATTCGAACCTTTTCCACTTATGCAAGAGCTGGAAAAATGGTCTACATCTATCTGTTGATCGAGAGATAAACCTATTCAAGGCTTCAGTCATTCCAGTCAACTTCTGCACCTCCTTGAAATTCTGGGGAGGTTGTAAATCATTGATCACTTTAATCTGATTAGGATTAACTTCAATTCTAAGATGGGTGACCATGTAGCCCAAAAACTTGCCCGAGCTAACACCAAAAGAGCACTTAGAAGCATTGAGACGTAACTTATGCCTCCTCAGCACCTTAAATACACTTCCAAGGTCACTCAAATGCTTGGACTCCACCTTGCTCTTTACGACCATATCATCAAAATAGACTTCAATATTTTTGCCAAGTTGGGGTTAAAACATTCTAGTCATCATTTGCTAATAGGTAGACCCAGCATTCTTCAACCCTGTTAGGGACATATCTATGTAATTGGCTAATCCTTTGACAAAATGCACTTTACTTGTAATTGGATAGATCTAGGATGAATTTAGTACTTCAAGAAACAAGTGTTCAAGTTAAGTATTGAAGCCATGTAAGTCTGACCAAGAAACAAGTGAAGGAAGTGCTACTCATTAAGCTTGATAGCAATCTTGACAGAAAGACTTCTATCGAGATTTAATATTGAAGCTCGACACAAGTTGTATCTGTCGAGAATTACGGAATCAGATTTTCCAAATCTGATTACACACACATCCTTGAGTATTTGTGTAGGGTTTCTTTTCTCACAACCCTAACATATATAAGGATTATTTTAAGGGCCATCATAAGGTGATACAAAGTGATAATACATGCATATTGTGACCGGAGGTAGAAATTGCTCTAGTTGATCATTCTCTCTATAGAAGCTACTGCGTCTTTATGCCAAAGGTTTTGTGATTAAAGAGCTTCTTGATCTTCATTGTTGATGAACTGAAGAACTTTGTAGCCAATAATCTTCCTCAAGTTGGTGTGTTAGTTACGTACTGGGATCCATGCATCATTGATTAGTCACGTACTGGGAGTCGTGCATTGAATGGAAATATTACCGCTACAATACAAGTCCAATTAGGTATTGGGGTAAAGGTTCAATTGTAGGTTAGTATTTTGGGATAGGTCAAAGGGTTTGGTAAGATTCCTCATACTTGTAACCGCTAGAGATTGATAATAATGGATTCTTAGGAGTGGTGACCTTAAATCCACCCGGTGGTGTTTTGCCTCGATGGTTTTCCCTATTCGTAAACAAATCAGCTGTGTCAAATTTATTTTCCGCTGCATTTAGTTATTTGATGATTTTTTTGTGCTACCACGCCATTGCATGTAATTTGACTAATTAATTAACTTGGATAATTAATTAATTTGCAAGGGGTCAAATCATTTTAACCCAACTAGTGGTATCAAAGCGGGCACACTCTGATTAGGTTTTAATCTTTGTTGTGTGATCCATTGACCCTTGTTTGCTATGGATAGAGGACAATCCCTTATTATACCTCCTTTATTTGATGGCGCTAACCATGCATACTAGAAAGTACACCTGAGAGCTTTCTTGCAGTTTTTAGATGAGAAAGTGTGGCAAGCTGTGGAGATTGGCTAGACTAAGCCAAGGAAGCGCCGGCTGATTGAGATGATGCAAAGATCAAAGCAGCATACTTCAACGGTAGAGCATTGAACGCCATTTTCAATGCAGTCATGAATGAGGAGTTTAAGAAAATATCCTCAACTGAAACTGCAAAGGAAGCATGGACCATTCTCCAGACAACCTATGAAAGGACTAAGGCTATCGAGGATTCAAAGCTCCAAACACTCACTACTAGCTTTGAGGAGATAAAGATGGAGGAGGATGACTCATTTGATGAGTTCTATGCCAAACTCAAAGACATAGTCAACTCAGCCTTTAATCTTAGGGAAACTATTCCCGAGCCCAAGGTTGTGAGAAAGGTGCCCAAGTCTTTCCCTGAGGGATTCCATGCCAAGATCACTACCATTGAAGAATCAAAGGACATTGATTCCATTCCTTTGACGGAGCTGATTGGCAACTTGCAAACCTATGAATTGGGTTTGACTAGACTTGGGAAAGGAACCAAAAGTAAGAGTATCACACTAAAGGCCAAAAGTAATGAGACTAATGAGTCTTCAGATGATGAAGATTCCAAGATTAAGTCCTACATCACTAGGTACTTCAAGAAGTTCATGAAGAATGCCAATGTGAAAGGGTTTGACAAGGATCGTAAGCAATCCAGTTCTTCACAATTCAAAAGTCAAGACAGAGGGAAGAAGGATGCTAAGGATGGCGGTTAGTATACTATTCCCTCCTAACCAAAGTTCTTCAGATGTTAAGGTTTTGGACACATGAAACAAGAATGTCCAACATATCTCAAGTCAATTGGGAAAAGCAAGGCTCTTGCTGCTACCTTGAGTGATACCAAGCTTAAGATTGAGTCAGATGACAGTGATGACAAGGGAATTTTAAGTGTTTTCACTGCCTTAGTGGATCCTACTGAGGGGATCATAGAAGCAGTTGACGAAGAAGAGGAATTGGTGGAATCCAAATTTGAGATAATGGACGATCAAGATAACATCCATACAGCCTATGCTAAGTTGTACAAGGTTTTCGAGAAGCAGGAGAAATTGTATAGGCTAGCCACCAAGAAGCTGAGTGATGTGGAACTAGATCGAGAGGAGCTCTTTACCAAGGTTGATGAAGCAAATCAAGTCATTAGAGCACTGCGATTTGAGAACAATTTCTTGGCTGAAAGAACCAAGAAGCTTGAAACGGAGCTGTTTTAAGTCAGAGCTCAATTGGAGAGGACTTCCAGTGCAAAGCTCGATGAGATGCTAAGTTTTTAGAAAGCTGTTTTTGTCAAAACCGGTTTGGGGTATGATTTCTCTTCTCCTAATATTGCCACCTCTAGTACAACTATGTTTGTCTCACCTGCTGATAATGTTAATTTCAAGAACAATGAATCTAAAACTGAATTAGCTAGTAAGAACTTAGACAATGGCTAATCTATTCTAGGAGCACCCCTTTAAGGTTGAAAAGAAAGAGACTAGAAACCCTAAGAATAATAAGGATAAAAATAAGAAGTTTTAACCAAAGAAGCTGCATTTCTATCATCACTGCGGAGCTTCAGGGCATACTCGTCCAAATTACTATAAGTGGTTAACCACTCAACAAAGTAATAGTATAGTCTCATCTGGAAATCAGAATTAGTTTTCATCCTCTCTTGCACCTTTGGGATATCTTTTTAAAACCCTCATGTTCCTTTCAAACTTGAACGGTTTCAATTCTTCCCCCTTTCCTCAGGATCAAAGGTTCACACAAAGAAAAGGTTCTTCCAAGGTGTATAAGGAAAAAGGCTCAAAGTAATTCAGTCACTTTTTCTCTCTCTCCTTTTATGTTTATGCATTACTTGTTTGTTTTGCTTTCTAGCTTTTGAGTCAATCTAGTTTTATGCTTTGCGTATTTCTTTATGTTTTTGTTTGGTTTCTTTTCAGTTTTTGCTTTTTTTTTTTCTTAAAAAAAAATTGAAAAATCAGAAAAATACAAAAACAGTGTGTGTTTGTGTACATTGGTACTTGTGTACCTTGGATGGAAATTGAAACAAAGTTTTCTAAACTTTGTATCTCTTGTAGCTTAGATGAGCATCTTAATGCATAACTAAGCAAGTGAGCTTTGTGGCTCGTGTTTGTAATGAGTACGATTAAGTAATCTTTTATATTTAATACTCATATCACTATTTTTTATGGGAAGGACTAAAAAATCCTAAGAGAAAGGCATAAATAACCATTTCACCACTAAAGCCCGCCAATCTTGTATAACATCTGTATGCTTCGACATAGCAAAATTGTGATGGTTTGGCTTACATAATTGGGTATTTCTTCTCTTTCTTATATGCCCATCCATGATATGTTCAAAAAGAAAATATGCAAAGATTATAATAACAAAAAGAATCAAAATGCTTTTAAAAATGGTTGTAAGCGTGTTTCTAGGAGATGTGGGAGTTATATGATGTACCTCAAAGTTAATAGTCCCCATCAAACAGTTACGATTGTGTGTGAGTGTATTAGATTTTCTCATATCTCAAATCGTCACACATGAGAAACTTATGCACTTTTACTATGTTTCACACATAACACTCAAAATTCTTTGCTACTTTTGATACATGTGCAGGTACAATGTGATTTGGCCATCACAAGGAATACATGTGTTAATATATGCTCACTAATTGTCTTAACTTGTTTTTGAAATATAAAATTGGTTAGACTTGTTGTGTGTGTGTGTGTGTGTGTCTGTGTGTGTGTGTGTGTGTGTGTCTGTGTATGTTTGGATCTATGCTTTGCATATATGTTTAGAGATGTTTTGAGAGCTTCACATGTTGATTAGATCTTTGGTTGAGTAGCTTGCTTGTTGCATTCATCTCTTTATGTTTTTCCCTTCTTGAAAAACTCCTTTTCTTCAAGATCGATAGCTTATCGACAGATCCTTGACAGATTCTCTTTCTATCGAGCCTTCTTTCTCTTTTGTTGATAGATCTTAACAGATTCTCGATCCATCGAGATTTCTGGGTTTCTCCTTGATAGATGCTCGACAACTTCTTTGATCCATCGAGCCAAATTTGTGAGCATTCTGTCTGACTGATAGCTTTTCGACAAATTCTCGATCCATTGACGAGAGTTTTGCGGTCGACAGATCCTCGATAGCACCTTGACAGATTCATTTCTATCAAGATTTAGTGCTCAACAGATCTCGATATATACCTCGATCCATCGAGCTACATTTTATATATAAAGCTGAGGCGCGATATTAGATCTCACTTTTCTCATACTCTCTCGACAGAAACTCCTCGCTGAAGCGCTACATTTTATATATATACTTTAGTCTTACTAAAGTGGTTAGGTCTAACTTTCTGAATAACTGTACCCATTAAACTTATCTCAAGGGAATATTTTATATCTCCGTTAAGAGACTATGAATTCCATCTTGAGAATATATGTTCTATCAACACTAAATGTGGCTGCTCAACATACTGAGGTTTTGACTGTTACTTTAGATCTCACTCCTGATATATCAAAGCAACCTACATTTCATGATCAGGTCCATTATTCTCTCAGGATTAAGAGTTCATGTGAATACAAGTCGTGAGATTTATTATTCAGTTGACAGTCGTTAGGAGAATAATAAATCTCACAACGGTCCAGTTTAATATGTCTTAACTCTTAAAACATATCAACATATTAACTAGAAGTCACCACTTCCATGATCAAGACAAATCATCGTAGTTAATATGTTATAGTCTTTGCAGATGAAATGCCCAATTTCATCACCGACTACGAACCAAAATTTTGAGTTTACAAAGAACTTGTGATCTATATCTTCTGTGACTAAATCACATAAATCACATACTATGCATCTCATGGACTATTTGATAATGTCCGAATATTCATGTTACCATTATTTTAGATAAGAATAAAGTAACTTTATTAAACACAATATTAAGTCATACATCATTTCTCACATAATGTTATACATAATATCATACATAGCATCATACAATATGATTTAAGGGCACATATCCTAAAAATCTCCCACTTGCCCTAAAGACTATCGTGCACTAATCTAACTCCCATTCCCTCCAAATGTGACTCGAAGGTCCTTTGAGGCAAGGCTTTGGTAAAGGGATCTGCTAGATTATTTGCACTTTCAATCTTTGCAACCACCACATCTCCACGAGCAACAATGTCTCGAATGATGTGGTACTTTCTTTCAATGCGCTTTCCTTTCTTGTGATTCCTTGGATCTTTGGATTGTGCAACCACTCCACTATTGTCACAAAACAATGTGATAGGAACTTGCTCCATTCTCACTACACCAAGATCAGAAAGGAATTTCTTGAGCCAAACAGCTTCCTTTGCCGCCTCACAAGCAACAACATATTCAGCTTCCATGGTGGAGTCCGCAATACAAGATTGCTTAACACTCCTCCAACTTATGGCTCCACGTCCCATGGTGAAAACACATCCTGACGTGGACTTTCTGAAATCTAGATCCGATTGAAAGTCTGAATCTGTATAGCCAACGGGAATCAAATCCTCACAACTGTAAACAAGCATATAATCTCTCGTTCTTCGTAGATACTTGAGAATATGCTTTACAGCTTGCCAATGTTGTGGTCCTGGATTTGATTGATATCCGCTGACCATGCCAACTGAAAAACAGATATCTGGTCTAGTACAAAGCATGGCATACATGAGACTTCCTACTGCAGAAGCATAAGGAACTTGTCTCATTATATCTTCTTCCTCTTGAGTCTTAGGCCTTTGGTCATCAGACAGAGGAACTCCATGTCTGAAAGGAAGTAATCCTTTCTTGGAGTTTTGCATGCTAAATCGTTCTAGAACCTTATCTATATATCCAGCTTGTGATAAGCCTAACATCTTATTCTTACGATCTCGCCAAAGCTTGATCCCTAGAATAAAGTTAGCCTCACCCAAGTCCTTCATATCGAATTGACTTGACAACCAAACCTTTACTGATGACATGACCCCTACATCATTTCCAATGAGTAGAATATCGTCAACATAAAGCACTAGGAACATTACTACTTTGTCTTGATGTCTTTTGTACACACATGGTTCATCAAGATTTTGTTCAAAACCAAATGATTTGATTGCGTGATCAAATCTGATGTTCCATGACCTAGATGCTTGCTTAAGTCCATAAATGGACCTATTCAACTTGCATACCATATGCTCTTGGTTCTTTGCTATGAAACCTTCTGGTTGCTTCATATAGATTTCCTCTTCAAGATTGCCATTAAGAAATGCAGTCTTGACATCCATTTGCCAAATCTCATAATCATTGTGAGCAGCAATGGATAAAAGAATTCTGATAGATTTAAGCATTGCTACTGGTGAAAAGGTTTCCTCATAATCAATACCTTCTTTTTGAGTATACCCTTTTGCCACTAGCCTTGCTTTAAAGGTTTCAACCTTTCCATCTATCCCTCTCTTCCTCTTGTAAACCCATTTGCAACCAACAGGTTTAATGTCGTTAGGCGCCTTTACAAGATCCCAAACTTGATTGGAATACATGGAATCTAATTCTGATTTCATAGCTTGGACCCAATGATGTGCATCTATATCATTCATTGCTTCTTCATAAGTGTAAGGATCAGTTTCAGCCTCCTCTGAGATAGCCTCATAAGTCTCTCCAAGACCTATGAATCTTATAGGTGGCCTAACATTCCTCCCACTACGACGAGGCAACTGTGTACTAAACATCTCATGAGTAGTATCTTGTGGTGTATCCAATACAGCCACATCATCCCTAGTTTCAACCATTGGTTGTTCAATTACAGGTTCATTCATTTCAGCCAAGACAACTCTACTTCTAGGGTTAAAATTATTCACATAATCATCTTCCAAAAATTTGGCATGAGTGCTAACAAACACTTTATTATCATTATGATTATAGAATAAATAACCCTTGGTTTCCTTTGAATACCCTAAAAACATGCATACTTCCGTTTTAGCTTCCAACTTATCAGACTTCCCTTTCAACACATGTGCTGGACATCCCCAAATGTGGTGATAATTGATACTAGGCTTGCGCCCACTCCACAATTCCATAGGTGTGTTGGGAACAGATTTTGATGGAACTAAATTCAAAATATGCATTGCAGTTTTTAGTGCATATCCCTAAAATGAAACTGGTAAAGTTGAGTAACTCATCATGGACCTAACCATTTCTAAAAGAGTCCTATTCCTTCTTTCTGCTACACATTTTGTTGGGGAGTTCCAGGTGCAGTCAATTGGGATACAATCCCATTTTGAGTTAAGTAATCCTTGAAATCCCCAAGAAGGTATTCGCCACCACGATCAGATCGAATGGCCTTTATGTGTTTACCAAATTGATTCTTAACTTCAGCCCTAAACTCTTTGAATTTTTTAAAAGTTTCGGACTTCCGTCTCATTAGGTACACATAACCAAATCTAAAGTAATCATCGGTGAAAGTGATGAAGTACTCATATCCTCCTTTTGCTTGGGTTGACATAGGACCACAAACATCCGTATGAACTAATTCTAGCAACTCTTGGGCTCTTCTACCTTTTGCATTAAAAGGTCGTTTGGTCATTTTTCCTTCCAAACAAGATTCACAAACTGGAAATTCATCAAAGTCCAATGGCTCTAAGAGACCATCTTTGATCAGTCTTTGAATTCTGTTTGGATTAATATGACCCAAACGCAAGTGCCAAAGATATGCATTATTAGTAGAAGGAAACTTTCTCTTTAATGATTTTACATGAGAGTTATTATCTAATTTAGAATTATATAATTCATGCTTATCAGGAGTTAAAATATAAAAACCATCCACAATATTGCCAGAACAGATAAATGTTTTACCCTTCTTTATTACAACATTGTCTTTATGGATAACACAATATCCACTTTTACCTAAATAAGTTGCAGAAATTAAATTCCTACGAACATTAGGTACATATAGACAGTCATTTAATATTAAAATTCTTGATTCAAAACATAAATTAAACACTCCAATAGCTACAACTGGAATCCTACTCCCATCAGCCAAGGTCAGAAACAACTCTCCTTCTTTAAGTCTTCTGGTCTCCTGGAACCCTTGCAAAGAATTGCAGATATGATTAGTACAACCTGAATTCACACACCAGGAATCCGTGGGATTTTGTACCAAACATATTTCAAGAAGGAATGAAATTTTCATACCCTTATTGGCAACCTTGAACTTTGGACAATTCCTCTTCCAATGTCCTTTCTCACCACAATGGAAACATTTTCCTTTCAGCTTCTTTCCTTTGTCGGCAACCCCTAAGACAATTTGTTTACCCTCCTGCTTAGTGAAGTCCTTCTTCTTCTTCTTCTTACCCTTGCCTTTCGAGTTAGGTTGAGAAGTAGAAGCTTCACCCACATTGGCTTCAACATTAGAAGTACCAAGGATGCCTTCCGCCACTACCAGCTCATTCATTAATTCAGACAAAGAATAAATCTTTTTGTTCATGTTATAATTAAGTCTGAATTCCTTGAATGATTCCGGCAGTGACTGGAGTATCATATCCACTTGGGATTCTCCATCAATGTCGGCACCCAAAACTTCCAATGTATTCAGATTAGAGATCATTGTAAGACAATGTTCTCTCACTGAACTACCTTCAGCTATTTTGGTATTATAAATTTGCCTCATGGTTTCTTGCCTTGCAGAACGGCCTTGCTCACCAAACATCTCCTTCAGACTTAGCATAATGTCCAAAGCTAGTTCTACATCCTGCATTTGATGCTGTAAAACATTTAAGATGGACGCTAGGATGTAGCACTTGGCCATTTCATTAGATTTCTGCCAATGATCATATCGTTGTTTTTCCTCAGGAGGAGCATCTAATGAAGGAAAGCTAGGACATGGTTGAGTAAGCACATATTTGTGCTCTTCAGCTGTGAGAACTATGTCCAAATTTCTTTTCCAGTCAACATAATTGGTTCCAGTCAGTTTGTTTTGATTAAGAATGCTAATAAGTGGGCTAAATGATGCCATGTTCAAATCTAAAATAATAAACATGAATATAATAAGTAAACTGGACATTATCAACTTAGCATATAAACATATAATATGGAACCTTAATAAAACCATAATATAATATATGCATCGACAACCCAATCCATGTCTATAATTCCTTGGTAGCAAGTTTATTATAAACACATCAATCAGTTGAGAACTATTCTCATTATTAGTTCCATCATGATAACTCTTATCAAACACTACTAATATGTCGTATTATCTTTAGCCTCTAAGTAATAATGACATAGCTCCTTTGGGAGGTTAACATTAAACTTAGTCTAGTTTACAACATTATCTAGAATCATGTGTAGCCACATTTCATCTTCCTTTATGGTGTTTAAACTTGTAGTAACATAGAACAAAACACCCTCCTTTGGGATCGCGAGGCATATACGTCAAGACGAGGTGCTTGTCTACACTACTTTAAACGGGTAAGTTCAATCTTGTAGTACTATGAAGTAAACACCCTCCTTTGGGATCGC
The DNA here is from genome assembly GCA_033629205.1 of Lithocarpus polystachyus. Taxonomy (NCBI): domain Eukaryota; kingdom Viridiplantae; phylum Streptophyta; class Magnoliopsida; order Fagales; family Fagaceae; genus Lithocarpus; species Lithocarpus polystachyus. The sequence continues at coordinate 56,669,968 of CM066164.1, read as the reverse complement.
GAGGCATATACGCCAAGACGAGGTGCTTAGCCCACACTACTATGAACCGATAATGGAGGCCGTGAGATCCAACCCTTGTATCTCTCTCCCACTAAATGTTTTAAATTAAAGGTTTTTATCTTTAGACATGCATAAACTAATTATACACAGCCTTGCACTTTATACTAAGCACTTTTTCTTACGATCGATCGAATGTGCCCCTCGATTTTCCTTAATGATAGACAGCGATTGATATCAAAACTAAAATCTATTGACGCTATAGCCTTAAAGATCAATTTAACATTCTTAAATTCATATTTAAACAACATCATAACATCAATATCAGTTTTTATCAAATCATAGTTTCAACAACCATGCAGAAAATTAAATGTATAATCCTCTATCACCTTGAAACTATTATCTCTAATTCCAAAACGAACAAGACATGTTATACAGATTCGAAATGAAGACCGCTCTGATACCAATGTTAGGAAATTTATATGTTTGCATCGCATACAAAACATATGCAGCGAAAAATAAACGGATCTACTTCATTCGCAATTGATAACATGCACTATGTAGGTTTCAGAATATAAGAACAAGAGAGTGTACCTTGATGCGGTGAAATTCAAAACCGAATGAAGAAGAACTCGAGAAGACTTTCAATCTTCACTCCAATTCCACTTGATGCCCAAGATGTGTGGTCTCTCAATCAGTTCTATGTTTTCTAGAGAGAATATGAAAGAGTGTCTCTCTTCCTTATTTTTATCTTTTCTTATTTCATTAAACATACAAACCATTTTATTCTATATAAAATTCTGTATGTTTCTCTCCACATAATTGATTATCTAATTGGGCAAGCCTTTTGGACCTTCCCAATTGGGCTTTAGTGTGTGGCTTGGAGTGGGACCAAAAGGGAACAAATAAGACACTAGCTCCAATGGGCCTTGGGCTTTTCTGTCAACTCTTGACAAGTCCAAAGTTACCATTAATTATATTTAATACTACTATATAAATATAATTGCACTCTAGGCCTCATTAATAAATTATATCCCAAGACTTTATTATACATGCAACCCCTTCATAAAATATTCGTAGTAATACAAAGTCATGAATATAGACTGCCACTTTGTAAATTACTACATCTTAATCCTTGAGTACCCAGTTTAATTCTTTTGAGTTATTCACCATATATTTATAAAATCCAATTTCATAAATATACTTTAGTCTTACTAAAGTGGTTAGGCCTAACTCTCTGAATAACTGCACCCATTAAACTTATCTCAAGGGAATATTTTATATCTCCGTTAAGAGACTATGAATTCCATCTTGAGAATATATGTTCCATCAACACTAAATGTGGCTGCCCAACATACTGAGATTTTGACCGTTACTTTAGATCTCACTCCTGATATATCAAAGCAACCTACATTTCATGATCAGGTCCATTATTCTCTCAGGATTAAGAGTTCATGTGAATACAAGTCGTGAGATTTATTATTCAGTTGACAGTCGTTAGGAGAATAATAAATCTCACAGCAGTCCAGTTCAATATGTCTTAACTCTTAAAACATATCAACATATTAACTAGAAGTCACCACTTCCATGACCAAGACAAAGCATCGTAGTTAATATGTTATAGTCTTCGTAGATGAAATGCCCAATTTCATCACCGACTACGAACCAAAATTCTGAGTTTACAAAGAACTTGTGATCTATATCTTCTGTGACTAAATTACATAAATCACATACTATGCATGTCATGGACTATTTGATAATGTCCGAATATTCATGTTACCATTATTTTAGATAAGAATAAAGTAACTTTATTAAACACAATATTAAGTCATACATCATTTCTCACATAATGTTATACATAATTTCATACATAGCGTCATACAATAGGATTTAAGGGCACATATCCTAACACCCAAAGTGCGCAAATCCACTCCAGCTCGAAGCCCTCTTTGTAGTTACGGGTCTTCCTCTTTTGATACTCCTGTTCCCTCTCACAAAGCGCGCAAATCACATGTTCTTTGTAAACTCATAATTTTAGTTCGTAGTCGGTGATGAAATTGGGCATTTCATCTGCAAAAACAATAACATATGAACTAAGATTTGTCTTGATCATGGAAGTGGAGACTTCTAATTGATATGTTGATATGTTTTAAGAGTTAAGACAAATTGAGCAAGACTGCTGTGAGATTTATTATTCTCCTAACGACTGTCAAATAAATAATAAATCTCACGACTTCTATTTGCATGAACTCTTAATCTTGAGTGAATAATGGACCTGATCATGAAGTGCAGGTTGTTTTGATATATTAGGAGTAGATCTAAAGTTACGGTCAAAACCTCAGTATGTTGGACAGCCACATTTAGTGTTGATGGAACATATATTCTTAAGATGGAATTCATAATCTCTTAAGTTTGATAGAAAATATTTCATTGAGATAAGTTTAATGAGTTTGGTTATTCATAATGTTAGGCCTAACTACTTTAGTAAAGAGTTACTAAAGTATATATTTATGAAATTGGATTTCATAAATATATGATGAATAACTTAAAAGATTAAATTGGGTACTCATGGATTAAGATGTAGTAATCTATAAAGTGGCAGTCTACATTCATGACTTTATATTACTACGAACATTTTATGAAGGGGTTGCGTGTACAATAAAGTCTTGGGATATAATTTATTAATAAGGCCTAAAGTGAAATTATATTTATATAGTGGTATTAAATATAATTAATGGTAACTTTGGACTTGACAAGAGCTGACAAAAAAGACCAAGGCCCATTGGAGCTAGTGTCTTGTTCCCTTTTGGTCCCACTCCAAGCCACATACTAAATCCCAATTGGAAAGGCCCAAAAGGCTAGCCTAATTAGATAATCAGTTATAAGAAGAGAAACATACAGAATTTTGGTAAGAGAATGAAATAGTTTTTTTTGTATGTGAGTGTTGGAAACTCTCTAACTTCTTTCGTAAACATACACATATAACTGATTGAGAGACTATACTTCTTGGGCACAAGTGAAATTGGAGTGAAGATTAAAAGTGTTCTTAAGAACTTCTAATCTTTAGTTTTGAATTTCATTGCACCAAGGTACACTCTCTTGTTCTTATATTCTAAAGCTTACATAGTACATGTTATCAATTGCAAATGAAGTAGATCCATTAATTTTTCGTTGCATGTGTTTTATATGTGATACAAACATGTATTTTTCGATCAGTTTAGGCCTCCCTGCTAGAAGTGCAAAGGAAAATTCAAATGTACATCAAAAAATGCCAAAATATCCCCAATGGATTAACATACATCAAAGGCATCCCTAGTGGATCAAAAGCATCAAGATCATTCCCCAGCAGATCAAAACCATCAGAAATATTCCTATTGGATCAAAGGCACCAAACATCCCTTAGTAGACCAGAAATCATCATGAATACTCTTTTGTGAGTCAACATCATTAACTATATCTCAAGTAAATCCAGTATCAGATACAGACACTCTTGTGGGTCCAAGGCACAGAAGTAGCTCCCTCGAGAGTTGTAAAAAAAATTCCCTAATAGAGTTTGGTTAAACCCCCTCGAGGGTGGAGTCAACATCAATCCTCAGTGATTTATGAACAAGAAGAAGATAATCATTTCCCCGGTGGAAGGAAGATACCTAGTGAACAAACACACCATCAAAAAATCCCCAGTAAGCTACCCCCTCCTCAATGAAGCATACAAGACTTCGTGGTATGTCAAAACCATCATCCAATGCATTTTTCAATAGAATTATACCCCCAGTGAGTCCTCGAACAACCCTAGTCGATCCTTCTTCTTAAAATAGTCAAGCAAGTCAGAGAGTCAGAGTACAGATCTTGTGCACATATCCTTTGGGAACTGAATATGCAAGCATAAATCTTGTACAAGTCAGAGTGGTGCACATATCCTCTGAGAATTGAATATGCAGGCACGATCCCATGTAACACAAAATTCGTGCACATATCCTACGGGAATTGAACATACAAGCACAAAACCCTGTACAAGCCAGAAGGTAGATCTTGTGCACATATCTTATGGGAGTTGAACATGCAAGCACAGACCTTATGCTATTAGGACGTGTGCCCTTAAATCCTATTGTATGATGTTATGTATGACATTATGTACGACTTAATGTTATAATTAATAAAGTTATTTTATTATTATCTAAAATAATGGCAACATGATTATTTGGACATTATCATATAGACCACGAGGTGCATAGTATGTGATTTATGTGAAAAGTCACAGAAGATATAAATCACAAGTTCTTTGTAAACTCAGAATTATAGTTTGTAGTCGGTGATGAAATTGGGCATTTCATATGCAAAAACTATAACATATCAACTAAGATGATTTGTCTTGATCGTGGAAGTGAAGACTTCTAGTTATTATGCTGATATATTTTAAGAGTTAAGACATATTGAACTGAACCGCTGTGAGATTTATTATTCTCCTAATGACTATCAAATGAATAATAAATTTCACAACTTCTATTTACATGAACTCTTAATCCTAAGAGGATAATGGGCCTGATCATGAAATGTAGGTTACTTTGATATATCAAGAGTGAGATCTAAAGTCACAATCAAAACCTTAGTATGTTGGGTAGCCACATTTAGTGTTGATGGAATATATTCTCAAGATGGAATTCATAATCTCTTAACGGAGATATAAAATATTCACATGAGATAAGTTTAATGGGTTTCGTTATTTAGAGTGAAATGAATTTCTTTTAATGTGTCTCATTTCTTTTAATGTGTAATTTTGTCTTTAAAAGAATTTCTCTTCGCCATAGACTTCTAGATGGTGTTGTTATATAACTGTCAAGATAGAAGTTTAAAATTTAACGGTTTGGACCAACTCCCTGTTTCGGGATAGACTTCTAGATGATTTTGTTATCTTTAAGGAAGTGATATTAGGATTCAAAGCCTAACTTCATGAATTGGTTTAAATATACATACATATATATATATATATATATATATTAAGTCAATGATGAACGTTATCAATGATATATTGTGGCTTGGATACATCAATGTTAGCAATATACATTGATATATTAATGTTATCAATTTAACGTTAATGCTTGATATATATTATTATTTATATGGGTTCATATGCATTCAGATTATTGATATAAGGAAGTAATATAATGTTTCTAGCATGTGTTATATGCCTTGGATGTCTTGGATCCGTATATTAAAGTGCGTTTCATATGTTGCAATTTATATGGAGATACATGGATTATATATATATATATATATATATATATATGCTATCTTGTTAATGCTAGGATTATGAAATTTATTCCTAATGAGATTAGGATTATGTTTTCAAGGTGTCTAGCATTATTATGGTTCTTGATCTTAAAAACCTTTAATTTAAAATATCTAGTGGGAGAGAGATACAAGGGTTGGATCTCACGGCCTCCATTGTCTGTTCATAGTAGTATGAAATATATACTTTGTCTTTGCTTTGAGCTTAGCATTCCATGTGGAGAGTATTTATTTCATGGTGCTACGAGATTGAACTACCTGGTTTTAGTGGTTTGATTAAACACCTTGTCTTAGCCTTGAGCTTTGCATTCCATGCGGAGGATGTTTTGTTTCATGGTACTACAAAATAAACCTGTTAAAAGAGATGAAATGTGGCTACACATGATTCTAGACAATGGTATACACTAGACTAAGTATTAGAGCATCCTCTATGCTGAGTTCTTACTATTATTAATTAGAGGCTAAATGTAAAATGACATATTATTAGTGTTTGATAAGAGTTATCATGATAGAACTAATAATAAGAATAGTTCTCAATCAATCATAGTACTTGATATTCACTCTATGCTGAGGGATATTGAATATGGGATTAGGTTGTCGTTGCATATTTTATATTATGGTTTTATTAAGGTTCCATACTATATGTTTATGTGCTAAATTGATAATGTCTAGTTTACTAATTATATTCATGTTTGTTATTTTCAAATTTAAAATCATGGCATCATTTAGCCCACTTGTTGCTATTCTTAATCAAAACAAACTGACTGGATCCAACTATGTTGACTGGAAAAGAAATTTGGACATTGTTCTTACTGCCGAAGAGCACAAATATGTGCTTACTCAACCATGTCCTAGCTTCCCTTCATTAGATGCTCCTCTTGAGAAAAAACAGCGATATGATTGTTGGCAGAAATCTAATGAGATGGCTAAGTGATATATCCTAGCATTTATTTCAAATGCTCTATAGCATCAAATGTAGGATGTAGAACTGGCTTTAGACGTAATGCTAAGTCTAAAGTAGATGTTTGGTGAGCAAGGCCGTTCTGCAAGGCAAGAAACTATGAAGCAGATTTGTAATACCAAAATGGCTGAAGGTACTTCAGTGAGGGAGCATTGTCTTAGGACGATCTCTAATCTGAATGCATTGGAAGTTTTAGGTGCCAATATTGATGGAGAATCCCAAGTGGATATGATACTCCAATCACTAATAGAATCATTTAAGGAATTCAAGCTTAATTATAACATGAACAAAAGGGTTTATACATTGTCTGAATTGATGAATGAGTTGGTAGTGACGAAAGGCATCCTTGGTACTTCTAGTGTTGATGCCAATATGGCTGAAGTTTTTACTTCTCAACCTAAGTCGAAAGGCAAGGGTTAAAAGAAAAAGAAGAAGAAGGACTTCGCCAACTAAGAAGGTAAACTAGTTTCCTTAGGAGTTGCCAACAAAGGAAAGTGTTTCCATTGTGGTGAGAAAGGACATTGGAAGAGGAATTGTCCAATATTTAAGGCTACCAAGAATAAAGGTATGAAAAGTACATTCCTTCTTGAAACATGTTTATTACAGAATCCCACAGATTCCTGGTGTGCAGATTCAGGTTGTACTAATCATATCTGCAAATCTTTGCAAGGGTTTCAGGTGACTAGAAACCTGAATGAAGGGAAAATGTTTCTTACCTTGGCTAATGGGAGGAGGATTCCAATTGTAGCTATTGGAGTGTTTAATTTATGTTTTGAATCTTGAGTTTTAATATTGGAAGACTGTTTGTATGTACCTAATGTTCGTAAGAATTTAATTTCTGCAACTTATTTAGGTAAACATGGATATTATGTAATCCTAAAAGACAATGTTGTAATAAAGAAGGATAAAATGTTTATCTGTTCTGGAAATATTGTAAATGGTCTTTATATTTTTACTCTGGATAAACATGAATTATTCAATTCTGAATTAGATAATAATTCTCATGTAAAAACATTAAAGAGAAAAGTTTCCTTATACAAGTGACGCATATCTTCGGTGTTGGGGTTTATGCCCTAAAATTCAATTTATTGGCATGTTATAAATAATTAAATTGTTTAATTATATGAGACTATCTATAAATGAACTAATGGGACATTTGTTAGGATATGTGCCCTTAAATCCTATTGTATGATGCTATGTATGATATTATGTATGACATTATGTGAGAAATGATGTATGACTTAATATTGTGTTTAATAAAGTTGTTTTATTCTTATCTAAAATAATGGTAACATGAATATTCGGACATTATCAATTTACAAAGTGGCAGTCTATATTCATAACTTTGTATTACTACGAATATTTTATGAAGGGGTTGCATGTATAATAAAGTCTTGGGATATAATTTATTAATGAGGCCTAGAGTGTAATTATATTTATATAGTGGTATTAAATATAATTAATGGTAACCTTGGACTTGTCAAGAGTTGACAGAAAAGCCCAAGGCCCATTGGAGCTAGTGTCTTATTTGTTCTCTTTTGGTCCCACTCCAAGCCACACACTAAAGCCCTATTGGGAAAGCCCAAAAGGCTAGCCTAATTAGATAATCAGTTATGTGGAGAGAAACATACAGAATTTTATATAGAATAAAATGATTTGTATGTTTAAAAAAAAAAAAATTAGTAAGAATATGATATAAGGAAGAGAGACACTCTTTCATATTCTCTCTAGAAAACATAGAACTGATTGAGAGACCACACATCTTGGGCATCAAGTGGAATTGGAGTGAAGATTGAAAGTCTTCCCGAGTACTTCTTTATTCGGTTTTGAATTTCACCGCATCAAGGTACACTCTCTTGTTCTTATATTCTGAAACCTACATAGTGCATGTTATCAATTGCGAATGAAGTAGATCCGTTTATTTTCCGCTGCGTATATTTTGTATTCGATGCAAACATGTATATTTCCTAACATTGGTATCAGAGCGGTCTTCATTTCGAATCTGTATAACATGTTTTGTGCGCTTTGGAATTAGAGATAATAGTTTCAAGTTGATAGAGGATTATACATTTAATTTTCTGCATGGTTGTTGAAACTATGATTTGATAAAAACTGATATTGATGTTTTGATGTTATTTAAATATGAATTTAAGAATGTTAAATTGATCTTTAAGGCTATAGCATCAATAGATTTTAGTTTTGATATCAATCTCTGTCTATCATTTTCGTATGATGGTTGTTAATTCATGCAAAACCGTTGAAAACTGCCTTAGAAGAATTTCTGAAAATTCGAGTTTTACGAGTTTCGATCAATCGAAATTTATTTTCGATCGATCGAGTAAGACAGAGACCAATCTTTTTGAATCGAATGATATTCGATTGCTAGTCGATCGATCGAATTTTCTTTTCAATCGATCGAGAGGCAATCGAGTATCAATCGAACAAGACAGAAGGTCAAGTTCGAATTGTTTAATTTTTTCAACCGATCGAGGGGCACATTCTATCGATCAAAAGAAGGAAAATCTGAATTTTTTCTAAGTGTTTTCAAACTTAAACGTAAGAAAAAGTGCTTAGTATGAAGTGCAAGGCTGTGTATAATTAGTCATATATTTATGGAATTGGATTTCATAAATATATGACGAATAACGTAAAGGATTAAACCGGGTACTCAAGGATTAAGATATAGTAATCTTCAAACTAGCAGTCTATATTCATGACTTTGTATTACTACGAATATTTTAATGAAGGAGTTGCATGTGTAATAAAGTCTTGAGATATAATTTATTAATAAGGCCTAGAGTGCAATTATATTCATATAGTGGTATTAAATATAATTAATGGTAATTTTGGACTTGTCAAGAGTTGACAGAATAGCCCAAGGCCCATTGGAGCTAGAGTCTTATTTGTTCCCTTTTGGTCCCACTCCAAGCTACACACTAGAGCCCAATTGGAATGGCCCAAAAAGCTAGCCCAATTAGATAATTAGTTGTATATAAAGAGAGAAACATACAGAATTTCAATAGGTTTTTTTGATAAGTGCTTTTTCATATGAGTCTTTCATAAGTGTTTTTCATCATGATTGCACAAGTAATGAAATGGTTTGTATGTGAGTGTTGGACATTCTCTTATTCTCTCCTTAGAAACTGATTGAGAGACCACACATCTTGGGCATTAAGTGGATTTGGAGTGAAGATTAAAAGTCTTCCCAAGAACTTCTGATCTTTGGTTTTGAATTTCATCGCACCAAGGTACGCTTTCTTGTTCTTAAATTCTGAAACTTACATAGTTCATGTTATCAATTGCGAATGAAGTAAATCCGTTAATTTTCTGTTGCGTATGTTTTGTATGTGATACGAACATGTATTTTCCCAACACTCTCTTCCCTTACTCTTGTGCTTTACTTTTATTAATTGTTATTAATATTTATGCACTAGAGTAGTTATCGGTTTATTGCACTTCTTTTACTCCTGTTTCGCACTTAGATAAGTTAGAGTAAAAGCAATCCAGCCAAAATTTTCAATTAGGGGTCTAAACAAGCTCTTGTGTGTTCACACAATAACTATGTATACTGGAAAGTACGCATGGGAGCTTTCTTACAGTCCTTATATGAGAAAGTGTAGCAAGCTGTGGAGATAGGTTGCACCAAGCCAAAGGAAACACTGGCTGATTGGGATGATGCTAAGATCAAAGTGGCAAACTTCAATCGTAGAGCATTGAATGCTTTATTCAATGCAGTCACAAATGAGGAGTTCAAGAAGATATCCTCCACCGAAACTGCTAAGGAAGCATGGACTATCCTCTAGACAACCTATGAAGGGACTAAGGTTGTTAAGGATTCCAAGCTTCAAAGGCTTACTACGAGCTTTGAAGAGATTAAGATGGAGGAGGATGAGTTTCATGCTAAGCTGAAGGACACAGTGAACTCTACCTTTATGTAAGGAAGGTGCTCAGATTTCTGCCTGAGAGATTTCATGCAAAGATAACCGCTATTAAGGAATTGAAGGATATTGACAAAATTCCTTTGACAGAGTTAGTTGGCAATTTGCAAACCTATGAATTGGGTTTGACTAGGATAGGGAAATTAAGCAAGAGCAAGAGCGTGGCTTTAAAGGCAAAAAGCAGTGATACTAATGAGTTTTCTGATGATGAAGATTCTAAAATGAAATCCTATATCACGTGGCAGTTCAAAAATTTCATGAAGAATGCCAATGCAAAAGGATTAGATAAAGACCATAAGCAGTCCAGTTTGTCTCAAATCAAGAACTTAGACAGAGGAAAGAAAGATGCTAAGGAAGGCAGTCTGTACACTATTCCTTCCAGAAAAAAATGCTTTGGATGTCAAGGTTTTGGACATATGAAACAAGAATGTCCAACTTATCTCAAGACTATTGGGGAAAGCATGGCCCTTGCTGCAACCTTGATTGACACTGAAGTTGAGGATAATTCAAATGACAATGATTATGAGGGAATCTTGAATGCCTTCACTACTACAGTTGATCCTATTGATGGGGTTTCAGAAACAGTAGATGATGAAGAGGACTTGGTGGACTTTAATTTTGAGAAAATGGATGATTAAGATGATATCCATACAGCCTATAAAAAAATTGTACAAGGTTTTTGTGAAGCATGAGAAATTATATAGGCTGACCACTAAGAAGTTGAGTGATGTGGAACTTGATCGAGAAGAGCATTCCACAAAGTTTGACGAAGCTAATCATACTATTGAAGCACTGCAGTTTGAGAACAATTTCTTGGCTAAAAAGACCAAGAAGCTTGAAGTGGAGCTGTTTCAAGTTAAAGCTCAATTGGAAAGGACTTCCAGTGCAAAACTTGATGAGATGCGTAGGTTTCAAAAATCTGCTTCTGATAGAACCGGTTTGGGGTATGATTTCTCTTCTCCTAATATTGCTTCTTCTAGTAATACTGTGTTTGTCTCACCTACTAATAATATTAATTCTAAGAACAATGATATTAAAATTGTTTAGCTAGTGAGAACATAGACAAGGGATAATATATCTTAGAAGCACCCCCTAAGCTTGAAAAGAAAGAAACTATAAACCCTAGGACTAAGAAGGGAAATAATCAAAAGTCAAAACAGAAGAAGCAGCATCTCTGTCATCACTGTGGAGCTACAGGACATACTCGACCTAATTGCTATAAGTAGTTAGGCACTCAACAATGCAACAGTATGATCTCATCCGAAAACCAAAATCAGCTTGCATCCTCTTTTGCTCTTCTTGGAGATCTTCTTAAGGCCCTCATGTTCCTTTCAAACTTGAACGGTTTCAATTCTTTCTTCTCACCACCAGATCAAGGGTTCGCCAAACAGAAAGGTTCTTCCAAGGTGTGGATAGAAAAAGGTTCAAAGTGATTTAGTCACTTTTTTCTCTCTCTCCCTCTCTTTTTGTTTATGCATTACTTGTGTGTTTTGCTTTCTTGTTTTAAGTCAGTCTACTTTTATGCTATGCTTTATTGAACATGTTTTTGTTTTTTTGTTTTCAGTTTTTCTTTATTATTTTTTTCTTAAAAAAAATTGAAAAATAAAAAAAAATGTGTATTTTGTGTACATTGGTACTTGCGTACCTTGGATGGCCATTGAAACAAAATTTTGTAAATTTTGTATCTTTTATAGCTTAAATGAGCATCCCAGTACACAACTAAGCAAGTGAGCTTTGTGGCTCATGTTTATGATAAGTACGATTAAGTAATCTCTTGTATTTAACACTCATGTCACTCTTTTTGATGGGAATGACTAAAAAATCCTAAGAGAAAGGCATGAATAACCATCTCACCACTAAAGCTTTCCAATCAAGAATAATATTTGTATGCTTCGGCATAGCAAAATTATGATGTTTAAAGCTTAACATAATTGGGTATTTCTTTTCCCTCTCTTATATGCTCATGCATGACATGCTAAAAGAAAAAAAAATATGCAAAGAAAATTAAAAGCAAAAAGAATCAAAATGCTTTTAAATGTGGTTGCAAGCATGTTTCTAGGAGATGTGGGAGTTATAGGATGTACCTCAAAGGTAATAGTCCCCATCAAGTAGTTATGATTGTGTGTGAGTTAAATTGATTTCTCATATCTCAAACCATCATAACGTGAGACACTTATGCAATCTTGTGATGTTTTCATACACAACACGCAAAATTCTTTGCTACTTTTGATACATGTGCAGGTACAATGTAATTTGACCATCACAAGGAATACATGTGTTAATCAATGTTCACTAAACTACCTTAACTTGTTTATGATATATAAAATTGGTTAGACTTGTTGTGTGTGTGTGTGTGTGTGTGTGTGTGTGTGTGTGTGTGTGTGTGTGTGTGTGTGTGTGTGTGTGTGTGTGTGTTTGGATCTATGAATGCTTTGAATTTTTTTGTTGAGAGATGTTTTTGAGAACTTAACATGTTTATTGGATATTTTTGGGTTGAGTAGCTTACTTGATTGCATTTATTTCTGTGTGTTTTTCCCTCTCTTTGAAAAACCTATTTTTATCAAGCTCGACAACTTCTCGACAGATCTCAACAGATAACTATCTATCAAGACCTTTAGACTTTTTTTCTCGACAGATCTTAACGCATTTTCGATCCATAAAAGCTTTCTAGAATTTGTCTTGATAGCTTCTCGACAGATTCTCGATCCATTGAAAAACGTTCTACCTGGCCGATAGCTGGTCGATCCATCGAGGTATTTTTGCCATCGACAAATTCTCGATAGCACCTCGACAAATCTATCTATCAAGAATTAGTGCTCGATAGATTCTCAACAGATCCCCGATCCATAGAGACGCGTTTTCTTTATATAGCTTCAGCGCGAAATCAAATCTCATTTTTTCCTATCTTTCTCGACAGAAACTTGTCTTTTCACTTCCCAAGCACTTTCTTCTCTCTCTAAACCTCAAACCCACTTGAATTTTGGCCAAGGTTGATCATTTCTTCTCTGGTATGATCTCTCTATCCCTCATTCTTCATGCATTTCACGCATTTAGACCTAGGTTTTGGGTTTTCTTGAAATTTTTGGGGTTTTTGAAAGTTGATGAGTATTTTGTGATATTTTTAGGTTGGGTTTTGCTTATATGATGTTATGTGCTCATGCATTGCATTACATTTGCATTTTCACAATGTTTCATGCATTATAGATATGTGTTTATATGTTGAAACTTATGTGCTGTTAGGATTGGATTGGGATGAACCTATGATGCTATTTATTTTAGCACGTCACATGTTCATGCATTTTTCATGAATACGTACCCTTCTTTTCTATCTTTTTGGTACCTGTTGTGATGGTATTTTTCTGTTTGTCTCCCTCTCTCTCTCTATCTCTTTCATAGTCTGCGCATGGCACCCAAGTGCAAATCCGCTCTATCTCGAAACCCTCTTCATTCTGGGGCATCTTATTCTGATCCTACTCCTCTTCACGATCAATTTCATGATAAGAAGGCCTAAAAGGACTTCTCGGAGAACTTCTCCAAACGTGGTGTTCACTCAGATCGCTGCGTGATTCTATCGGATTTCTCCGATGCTACTTTACCCATTGTCATCCACAGACGGGGATGGGAATCTCTATGTAAGATACCCGTGAGTTGTCCCACCATGATCATTCAGGAGTTCTACTCCAACATGCAGGATTTCGATACCTCTATACCTCAATTTTGCTATGCGCATTCGAGGTACATGTAGTGTAGTCACTCTGGAGATCATTTCCGAGGTACTACACATTTCGAGGGTATCGAGTCCTAATTACCCCTCATGTCCACATCTAAGGACTGTGTCCAAAGACAAACTTCTGTCCCTTTTCTGTGAGACACCTTGTTCATGGGGTAATTGTCAAAACACCTAATGCTCAGGCTTTGTAAAAGGTCTGAGGGTCCTTAATATGATGATGACATTTGTTCTCCATCCCTTGTCTCACTATAACTCCATTACCTAGCCTCGTGCTTGCCTTTTGCATCCCTCATTGAGGACCTTACTATAGACTTTCCCTCTCATTTCATTCTCTCCTTTATAGATGTCTATAAGGATACGACGACCCGTGATAAGCTTATTTTTCCTTCTACTATCACGAGGATTATCCGCCATTTCTCTGCTCCTTATCCTGAGTCTTCTCACTTCTCCGTCATCGGTGCCATTAGCACGACATCTATTCGACGAAGCGGGCCCAGCGTCGACCGAGACGGCGACCCCTTCTACTCATTCCACTCTATCCACCTCTGCTCCTTCTTCTTCTTCTTCTTCTGCATGTGATGTGATGCTGAGGCCGTCATTGCGCAGCTTGAGGGCATGGATGCTCTCCTTGATACACTCTCTACTGTGTTGTATCAAGTGAACACCCGTGTTAGTCGTATCACACAACAACAGGCTTGCATGGGTGGCTTCACCGCGTCTCTATCTCCTTCTCCATCTCCACAGGCTTTAGAGGACGAGGACGATGATGATGGCCCTGGTGATGATGATGATGATGATGATGATGAGGATAAGGATGAGGATGAGGATACTAGCTCTTCTGGTGATGAGGAGATGGCCGCTTCTCAATGACTTGCCCTTTATTGTGACAAAAATGGAAGTAGTTTTAGGTTAAGAGTAGTCATGTACTTAGGGGGAGAGTTAGCATAGGACTTTTTGATAGGGGGAGTGTTTTATTTTTATGAGGGATGTAGTGAGGATTTATGTATCTTTTCTTTTCTTTCTTTTTAGATACATTATCTTTGTGTATGCCGGTCTTATGACCATTTAGTGATAGCAAACATTGTACTTATATCTCATTTATATATATGATGATGTTGTTATCATTTCACCTATCTCTCTATGTGTTGTTTCTTTTCTCTTGTTATACGCATGCTTCTTATTATTGTATGCAATCTTTTATTTCTATTTCATACTAAGATTCCATGATGAGTTTTATTTAAAGTGTTTCAGAAAAACAGGTTGTCAAAATTTATCATGCCATGAACTCTCTTCTTGCAAAGTTTTTCAAGAGTTTGTGTTAGGATTAGATTTTACTATTTTAACAAGTGATTATAAGTTTAGCGATTTATGACTTCTCTCATACTTCATTTGTTTGTTGTTTTTTTGTCATGGATTGCCAAAGGGGGAGAGTGTTAGGACACATGTAGAACTTGTTAGAACATATGTCATGTAGAATTGGCTAATCCTTTGACAAAATGCACTTTACTTGTAATTGGGTAGATCTAGGATATGTTTAATGCTTTAAGGAACAAGAGTTCAAGTCTAGTATTAAAGCCATGCAAATCTATCCAAGAACTCTCGACAAATAGCTCGACAAATTTATCTATTGAGATTTAATGTTTAATTCTCAACAACTCTTGACAGAAGTTGTATCTATCGAGAATTACGAAATTTAGATTTTCAGATATTTTTTTCACACATATCCAAGTTATTTGTATAGGATTTCTTTTCTCACAACCCTAGGCATATATAAGGACTATTTTAAGGGCTGTCTAAGATGATGCAACTTGATGTAAAGTGATTATTCACTCAAATTATGACCAGAGACAATTTGCCCTAGTCTATCTTGTTTGTAGAAGCTACTGCATTTATGCGCCAAGGGTTTTGTAACCAATGAGCTTCTTGATCTTCATCGTCTGGATGAACTGAAGAACTTTGTAGCCAACATCTTTTTCAAGTTTGTGTGTTAGTCATGTACTTGGATCCGTGCATCAATTTGTTAGTCATGTACTAGGAACCGTGCATTGAAAGAAGAGATTGACACTACATCACAAGTCCAATTGGGTATTGGGGTAAGGGTTCAACTGTAGGTACTGGGATTCCTTTTACTTGTAACCGCTTATTTTGATAATAGTGGATTCTTGGGAGTGGTGGCCTTAAATTCATCTGGTGGGGTTTTGCCTCTATGGTTTTCCCCATTCGTAAACAAACCACCCGTGTCAAATTTATTTTCCGTTGCATTTAGTTATTTGGTGATTTGTTTGTGCTACCACGCTCATTACATGTAATTGAATCTAATTAATTTCACTTGGCTAAATTAATTGATTAAGTTACCAAAGGGGTCAATACATTCTTGGCCCATCATAATATAACTTTTAATGAGCATATAAATCAATTTTTGAAAAATAAGGCCAAAGAAAATCCTCACTATGCGTACGCATGAATCAACTTGCATACACGGCTTTCTACATGTGTACGTAGGTTTGATCTTGCACACGCATAGTGATTTCCAAAAAGTTATACGAGGCAAGTTTTCTACATTTATGTTGAGGTTTGGAACAAATCCCACATTGTCTAGGGATCATTCCAAACCCCTTTTTTCACACTATAAGTTGCCTTACATAGTATATTTTCAAAACACACAGAAATCTTAGGGGAAAATACTAAGATTCGGTAGAAATAGTGAATCAAAAGGTACACTTTCACAAAACACTCTCAAGTCAATTTTCTTTTGATTAGAGCCTTTTCTAGCCTTGATCTTTAAGTTTAATCTTTACTAATCACTTTTTTTGAATTGTGAACAGATTTGACTGAGGGGAATGGTCAAAAATCAAGCTTGAGGAGCTTTTCTTTGAGGTATTAGTTCTAAACTTTTCTTTTTCCTTTTCTTTAATTTTCTATGTTTAATCTTTTTGTTTGTCTTGTTTTCTTGTTTTTATATGCATTAACATGTTTATCAAGCATAGGTTTATAAGTTTTTGTGTTTTAAATGCATGTTAGGTTGCTAAAATTTCCATTTTAAGCTTCTACCCTGTTTTTGTGTTTTTAGGGTTTACGGGCAAGAACCTGTGTACGCATAATCTTGCCTACGTATGCAAGCTTGATTATGCGTACACAAGCTTGTTCTTGCATGCGCAAGCCGCTCCCTAGAAACCCTAATTTTTGTTTTGTTTTTGTTTTGTTTTTGTTTTTTTTTGTTTTTTTTTTTTTTTTTTTTTTTTTTGCTTCTGCTTTCACATGTTTGTTTTGTTTAGCTTCTTTTCCTTGTTTTTATACTTCCAAAAGTCTCTGTTTCACATGTTTAATTGCTTTTTTGCTCTCATATGTTATAATTAGGGTTTGTTTTATGTTTTCCTTGTTTCAATGCCATCTACATGCATTCACATGCTCATGCATGATATTGTAGGTACTGAGTTGCTGCAAGGTAAGTGAAGGGTAAGTCATGCATTTGTAAAGTTCATGCATTTGAAATGATCTTGCTTAGCTTTGATGAAAATTGTGATCTTGATGCCTTGGATGATGACATGCTTTAATTTGGCTTTGTTCCTCCTTTTTGTGTTAGAAATAATTAGTTTGTATCGCATACAAAACATACGCAGCGGAAAATTAACGAATCTACTTCATTCGCATTTGTCCATGATTATTTTCTAGATGGAAATTTACATGTTTTACTTTTTAAAGAAAAAGTTTCCATCCTTTGGTATTGTATGTTTTGGAACTTATGTCTAGATCTTATTAATCTAAATGATATTCAAGATTGGTGAAAGATGGGCTTTTAGAACAATTATTTTGATATATTCCCAATCTATGAATTCTATTTAGATGATAATAAGACCTAGGGCTCCTTTATTGTAAAGGAATAATGTTTCAATGACTTCTTTAAGTCAGTGCATACATGAAGGAGGAATAAGACTCTTTTAGAAATAGTAAAGTACGTGACAAGTATTTCCATTTGCTTATTTCTTTTGGAGATATACTCTAATAATTACTATACATTTTCTAAAGTTGATTTCAAAATTTGTTCCTAGGACGTTTGTAAAATTGTGGATTGGGTGAAAACCTAGTATATGAATTTGATCCTCAGTCCTACGTAAAGGCAAAGATGTTATGAATATGGATTACTAGATCAATGTTATGTGAATAGAATTGGATTCTATTTAAAGTCTAGAACTTGTAGAGGCGCCTAAAGGCATTAGGTCTATTGTTTTCAAATAGGTCTACAAGTAAATGAGATTGATAGATTTGACGGTGCAAACCTTCAAAGTCAAGATTAGTGGCAAAAAGATTTATTCAGAAAGAAATGGTTCGATTATGAAAAGATTTTTTCACCAATAGTCAAGATTGACTCTATCAAGATTCTCTTATCTATTATATTTCATTTGGACGAAATATGGCAGTGGATATCAAGAAAGCTTCTTTTAGTAGCTGTAACGACCCAAGGAAAAGCGCTAACCACATCTGCGCTAGACCTCAAAAGGACTAGTCACTATTGAGGCTCCTTGTAGTTGTTAATAAAGCTCAGTTCAACCCAGTAAATACCCGATGTGGGACTCATCACACACCCACACACATCACACAATCAATCAAATTAGGGCATCACAATCTCCCCTACTTAAATCCCTAACGTCCTCGTTAGGGCCTACTTTGTAAGGTAGTGTCTTCGAGCCCACACGGGGTTACCGGGCCGGCTCTGATACCATATGTAACGACCCAAGGAAAAGCGCTAACCACTTCTGCGCTAGACCTCAAAAGGACTAGTCACTATTGAGGCTCCTTGTAGTTGTTAATAAAGCTCAGTTCAACCCAGTAAATACCCGATGTGGGACTCATCACACACCCACACACATCACACAATCAATCAAATTAGGGCATCACAATAAAATTTCGAAGGGCCCCACGTACCTAGGGCTTAACTTACCCTTCTTGCCAAACCGCATAACTCCTTTCATAGGTGCCACTCGAATGAAAACCATGTCTCCAACTTCAAATTCCACTTCTCTTCTCCGTGGGTCAGCATAACTTTTCTGTCTACTTTGAGCTGCACGCAACCTTTCCCGAATTACATCAATCTTTTCACTAGTCCGTTGAACAATCTCAGGACCCAAGATTCTCCTCTCTCCAACCTCATCCCAACAAACTGGGGATCTACACTTTCTCCCATACAAAGCCTTATAAGGTGCCATCTTAATACTGGAATGATAGCTATTGTTATAAGCAAACTCCACCAAAGTCAAATAGTCATTCCAATTACCCTTGAAATCCAAGACACAAGCTCTCAACATGTCTTCCAAAGTTTGGATAGTTCTCTCGGACTGTCCATCTGTTTGAGGGTGGCAAGCAGTACTAAAGTTCAACTTAGTACCCAAGGCTTTTTGCAAACTATCCCAGAACCCTGAAGTGAACCTCGAATCTCTATCAGATACAATAGAAGCTGGCACTCCATGCAATCTCACAATCTCATTTATATAAAGTTCAGCCAATTTTTCAAGAGAGTAGTTCATTCTAATTGGAATAAAGTGGGCAGATTTAGTCAACCTATCCACCACCACCCAAATAGCATCATGATTCTTAGGTGATCTTGGTAACCCACACACAAAGTCCATGGTGATATTCTCCCACTTCCTCTCAGGAATAGGTAAAGGTTGTAACAACCCTGATGGCCTCTGATGTTCCACTTTGACTTGCTGGCAAATCAAGCATTGTTCCACAAATTGAGCAATTTCTCTTTTCATGTTGATCCACCAATAAACTTCTCGAAGGTCATGATACATCTTGGTACTACCCGGATGCATTGTATAAGGCGAGCGATGGGCTTCCTCCAATAACTCTCTTTTAATCAATGAATCATTAGGCACACAAAGCCTATTACCAAACCTCAAAACACCATCATCAGAGATACTAAAATCAAATCTACTTCCACCACGTACTTGTTCCATGATCTTAAATAATTGAGGGTCACCACTTTGAGCAGCTTTGATCTTATCAATTAGGGTTGGTTGTACACTTAAACTTGCCAGGTAGGATTGGGAGTCTCCAGTCACTATGTCTACTCCACGTACTTAAACTTGCCAGGTAGGATTGGTTCTGTTGCTTATCGGCTTGCTTTACCACCGACTTTGTCAAGGTTACATAATGTTTTCCATGTATCCATGTTGAGAAGGTATGTCCCCGATCCTTCTCATATCTTGAGCTATGAGCCACTTCAAGTCAAAGAGAATTTATCCTACGAGGAGGTCCCAATTCAGATTTTAGATCATAAAGAGCAAGTGCTACGTAATAAGACTATACATTTGGTCAAAGTATTGTGGAGGAACCATTCCATAGAGGAAGCTTCATGGGAGCGTAAAGACGAAATGCAATCCAAATATCCCCAGCTATTTCAAAAGTGAGGTATGTTTTGAATTTTGGAGGACGAAAATTTTATAAGAGGGGGAGAATGTAACACCCGTCTCACTTAAAATTAATTTAATTGCTTCTAGAGAGTGGATTTGATAAATTGCTTAATTTGTTTTGGAGGAGATATTATTTTATATTGTGATTTCTATAATAATAATAAAAAAAAGGGTAACGTGAATAATTATTTTGTGGTATATTCAAAATTAATTTATAGCCACCTAGCCTATGTAAGCAACCTTATTATGAGTTTAGTGGAAAGGTGGGTCTTGGAAGCTTATTTTAGTTTTTAGTGGGCTTCTAAATTTTCAGCCCAAGTGAAAACAGCTTTAATATGGCAGAAAATTAGGGCTTCCTAGGGATAAGTAGAGAGAAAGACGCTAAAAAAAAAAAAAAAAAAAAAAACTACAGCAAAAAGGACTGGGGACTGTGCGCTACAGGGGGGCTGCCAACAAACCTTATTTTCAGCTTGAGGTAAAACAGTAATCTATGCAAGCCTTTTTTTTTTTCGCTGGACACTTTGTTGGTTAAGAGAAGCTTTTGTCTTCTTGCTGGTCCAGATTCTTAGAATTTTTATAATAGTGCATAGAAAAAGAGATCTTGGAAGTATATTTTGTCATACCTTATCAGATTCGGTCTCCTTTTTGAATCAGATGGTACGTGCTATTAAATATATATATATATTAGATGTTTTGGGTGGTTTTCATAAGATGAATGTATATATATTGTGATGCCCCAATTTGATTGATTGATTGTGTGATGTGTGTGGGTGTGTGATGAGTCCCACATCGGGTATTTACTGGGTAGATCTGGGTTTTATTAACAACTACAAGGAGCTTTAATAGTGACTAGTCCTTTTGAGTTATAGCGCAGATGTGGCTAGCGCTTTTCCTTGGGTCGTTACATATGGTATCAGAGCCAACCCGGTAACCCCGTGTGGGCTCGGAGACACTACCCCACAAAGTGGACCCTAACGAGGAGGTTAGGGATTTAAGTGGGGGAGATTGTGATGCCCCAATTTGATTGATTGATTGTGTGATGTGTGTGGGTGTGTGATGAGTCCCACATCGGGTATTTACTGGGTAGATCTGGGTTTTATTAACAACTACAAGGAGCTTTAATAGTGACTAGTCCTTTTGAGGTATAGCGCAGATGTGGCTAGCACTTTTCCTTGGGTCGTTACAGTAGCAATCTTGAGGAAGACATCTATATGATGTAACTAGACTTGTACATAGCAAAGAAACAGTAGTGCTTAATATGCAAGTTGCTTAAATTCCATTTAAGGACTAAAGCAAGCATCTGAATCATAAAATATCATCATTGATCAAGCAATCAATTTGTTTGATTTTGATCAAGTATTAAAAGGCCTTATATGTGTGAAAGCTATATAGAATAATAAATTTCTTAATGTATGTTGATGACATTCCAATCATTTAGAATGATGTAGAGATATTGTCATCAATAGAGTTTTCGTTGTCTAATCCAGTTTGATATAAAGTACTTGGGAAAGACTAGTCATATCCTAAGAATTTAAACTTTGTTACAATTCAGAAATTAGGATATTGAGCCTATCTCAAACTGCTTAAATCAATTAGACTTCAAGAAATGATTCTTTCCTTTTAAGATTGAAGTTCCTTTATATAGGATTATAGTCCTAAGACATATAAAAGGAAGAGCATATTAAGATGGTTCCTAATACCATATCAATAGGAAGTCTTTATGCTATGCTATATACTAGGCTAAATATCTATTTTGCGGTGGGCACAGCAAGCAAATATCAATTGAATCAAAGATCACTTAATTAAGTGGGAGTAAAGCATATACTCATATATCTTAGGAGAATGAGGGACTATATGCTTGTCCACAAAAGTGAGGTTTTGATTGTTACCGAATGTACAAATGCTAACTTGTAATTTGATTGTGATTCATGAAGTTGGACTTCAAGATATGTGTTCATCTTAAGTGGTGAAGATACACATTAAGCGTAAGTATTATCTCACTAGAGAGATATAAGTACTTGATGCAGTAGTAGAAAAAGATAATTTATGCAATAATTCTGCTGAAACTTGTTTCCAAACCTTGCGTTAGAGTGACTATGAATTACTCTAAAGGGAGATAAGTGTTAGATATATGGTAAATTGTCTTTGAGGGCAAGTGAGAGATTGTTGGGTTTTATGCCCTAAAATCCAATTTATTGGCTTGTTATAAATAATTAAATTGTTTAATTATATGAGACTATCTATAAATGAACTAATGGGACATTATCTTAGTCCATGAAATGCATCGTATGTGATTTATGTGAAAAGTCACAGAAGATATAAATCACAAGTTCTTTGTAAACTCAGAATTTTAGTTCGTAGTCGGTGATGAAATTGGACATTTCATCTGTGAAGACTATAACATATAACCTAAGATTATTTGTCTTGATCATGGAAATGGAGATTTCTAGTTGGTATGTTGATATGTTTTAAGAGTTAAGACATATTGAACTGGACCACTGTAAGACTTATTATTCTCCTAACAACTGTCAAATGAATAATAAATCTCACGACTTCTATTTGCATCAACTCTAAATCCTAAAAGAATAATGGACCTGATCGTGAGATGTAGGTTGCTTTGATATATCAGGAGTGAGATCTATAAGTTAAGGTCAAAACCTCAATATGTTGGACAACCGCATTTAGTGTTGATGGAACATATATTCTCAAGATGGAATTCATAATCTCTTAACGGAGATATAAAATATTTCCCTGAGATAAGTTTAATGGGTTTGGTTATTCAGAGTGTTGGGCCCAACCACTCTAGTAAGGAGTTACTAAAGTATATATTTATGGAATTGGATTTCATAAATATATGACGAATAACGTAAAGGATTAAACCGGGTATTCAAGGATTAAGATATAGTAATCATCAAACTAGCAGTCTATATTCATGACTTTGTATTACTACGAATATTTTAATGAATGGGTTGCATGTATAATAAAGTCTTGGGATATAATTTATTAATATGGCCTAGAGTGCAATTATATTCATATAGTGGTATTGAATATAATTAATGGTAACTTTGGACTTGTCAAAAGTTGATAGAAAAGCCCAAGGCTCATTGGAGCTAGAGTCTTATTTTTTCCCTTTTGGTCCCACTCCAAGCCACACAACTTGAGCCCAATTGGAATGGCCCAAAAGGCTAGTCCAATTAGATAATCAGTTATATATAAAGGAGAGAAACATACAGAATTTCATAAGTCTTTTTCATAAGTGTTTTTTTCATTAAGATTACACAAGGAATGAAATGGTTTGTATGTGAGTGTTGGACACTCCCTTGCTCTCTCCTTGGAAACTGATTGAGAGACCACACTTCTTGGGCATTAAGTGGAATTGGAGTGAAGATTAAAAGTCTTCCCAAGAACTTCTGATCTTTGGTTTTGAATTTCACCGCACCAAAGTACGCTTTCTTGTTCTTAGATTCTGAAACTTACATAGTTCATGTTATCAATTGCGAATGAAGTAGATCCGTTAATTTTCCGCTGCGTATGTTTTGTATGTGATACAAACATATATTTTCCCAAAAAATATGTTCCATCAACACTAAATGTGGTAGCCCAATATACTGAGGTTTTGACCGATACTTTAGATCTCACTCCTAGTATATCAAAGCAACATACATTTCATGATCAGGTCCATTATTCTCTCAGGATTAAGAGTTCATGTAAATATAAGTCGTGAGATTTATTATTCATTTGACAGTCGTTAGAAGAATAAAAAATTTTACAGCGGTCCAATTCAATATGTCTTAACTCTTAAAACATATCAACATATCAACTTGAAGTCTCCACTTCCATGATCAAGACAAATCATCTTAGTTAATATGTTCGAGTCTTCGCAGATGAAATGCTCAATTTCATCACTGACTACAAACCAAAATTCTGAGTTTACAAAGAACTTGTGATCTATATCTTCTGTGACTAAATCACATAAATCACATACTACGCATCTCATGGACTATATGATAATGTCCGAATATTCATGTTACCATCATTTTAGATAAGAATAAAGCAACTTTATTAATCACAATATTAAGTCATACATCATTTAATGCATAATGTCATACATAATATCATACATGGCATATTACAATAGCATTTAAGGGCACTAATCCTAACATTTTGATCTTTGATGTTACATATTGCTTCCTCGAATATGATATGATGACATTCTAAATGAATGCTAGGATGATGTGATGAGATGTATGTTAATGTATGCTATGACGTGATATGATTTGTGATGAAGCATGCTAGATGTAAGTTAGGAGATGCCATGATTAGATGAATGCTAGTGTTTTTGATGAAGTGATATGCATGATTAGATGTATGGTAGGTTTTGTTTGCAAGCATGATAAGTGAATGGTTAGGGATGTTTGATGCCATGTTGATTGCTAGATGTACGAATAGTGTGTGTGAGTTAAATAACAATGTTAAGTATGCCTTTAATAGGGTTAGGACATAAGACATAATGATGAAAAGCCAACCTTAGGGTTGGGCAGTTTTGGGTGCCTAACACCTTCCCAAGGCCATACCTTAACTCTGATCCCATATATCTGGTAGTAAGATCAAAAATTCCTCTCTTAAATGGACGCTATATATATGGGTCCTAGACTATTGCAAAAACTAGGTGGTAACTCCATTTCAACCATCGCTGGTAAATCGCCCTAGCATTCTTCAAGCCGAATGGCATGACATTGTAGGCTTAAGTTCCCCAATGAGTGGTGAACATTGTTTTGGCTTTGATCTCTTCTGCCATCTTAATTTGATTATAACCTGAGAACCCGTCCATAAAGGAGAGGAACATGTTGGTCGTAGTGTTATCAATCAGGGTATCCATAAATGGCAAGGGAAACTTATCCTTCGGGCTAGCCCAATTCAAATCTCTATAATCAATGCACATGCATACTTTCCTATCTTTCTTCAACACAGCAACAATGTTTGCAACCCAATCTAAGTAGGCTATGGCAATAAGAAAATGGGCTTTCAAGTGCTTTTCCATTTCTTCTTTGATCTTTAGGATAATCTCTGATTTCATCCTTCGGAGGGCTTGCTACACTGGGGGGGCATCAGGATTTAACTGGAATCTTATGGACAACGATCTTGGTATCCAATCCTAGCATATCTTGATAAGACCAAGTAAAAATTTCCTTGAATTCCTTTAGCAGAGCTGTGAGCTCATCTCTCATGTCTTTAGGAAAGTTTACCCAGATCTTGACGGGTTTTTCTGTCTCACCTTTGTCGGCTATGTTTGTCACCTCTGTCTCTTCTATATTGGACTTGGTGTTAGGATATGTGCCCTTAAATCCTATTGTATGATGCTATGTATGATATTATGTATGACATTATGTGAGAAATGATGTATGACTTAATATTGTGTTTAATAAAGTTGTTTTATTCTTATCTAAAATAATGGTAACATGAATATTCGGACATTATCAAATAGTCCATGAGATGCATAGTATGTGATTTATGTGAAAAGTCACAGAAGATATAAATCACAAGTTCTTTGTAAACTCAGAATTTTGGTTCGTAGTCGGTGATGAAATTGGGCATTTCATCTGCAAAGACTATAACATATTAACTACGATGATTTGTCTTGATCATGGAAGTGGTGACTTCTAGTTAATATGTTGATATATTTTAAGAGTTAAGACATATTGAACTAGACCGCTGTGAGATTTATTATTCTCCTAACGACTGTCAATTGAATAATAAATCTCACGACTTGTATTCACATGAACTCTTAATCCTGAGAGAATAATGGACCTGATCATAAAATGTAGGTTGCTTTGATATATCAGGAGTGAGATCTAAAGTAACGGTCAAAACCTCAGTATGTTGGGCAGCCACATTTAGTGTTGATGGAACATATATTCTCAAGATGGAATTCATAGTCTCTTAACGAAGATATAATATATTCCCTTGAGATAAGTTTAATGGGTACAGTTATTCAGAGAGTTAGGCCTAACCACTTTAGTAAGACTAAAGTATATATTTATGAAATTGGATTTCATAAATATATGATGAATAACTCAAAAGGATTAAACCGGGTACTCAAGGATTAAGATGTAGTAATTTACAAAGTGGCAGTCTATATTCATGACTTTGTATTACTACGAATATTTTATGAAGGGGTTGCATGTATAATAAAGTCTTGGGATATAATTTATTAATGAGGCCTAGAGTGCAATTATATTTATATAGTGGTATTAAATATAATTAATGGTAATTTTGGACTTGTCAAGAGTTGACAGAAAAGCCCAAGGCCCATTGGAGCTAGTGTCTTATTTATTCCCTTTTGGTCCCACTCCAAGCCACACACTAAAGCCCAATTGGGAAGGCCCAAAAGGCTAGCCCAATTAGATAATCAGTTATGTGGAGAGAAACATACAGAATTTTGTAATGTATGAAATGGTTTGTATGTTTAAGGTAATAAAAATAAGGAAGAGAGACACTCTTTCATATTCTCTCTAGAAAACATAGAACTGATTGAGAGACCACACATCTTGGGAATCAAGTGGAATTGGAGTAAAGATTGAAAGTGTTCCCGAGTACTTCTTCATTTCGGTTTTGAATTTCACCGCATCAAGGTACACTCTCTTGTTCTCATATTCTAAAACCTACATAGTGCATGTTATCAATTGCGAATGAAGTAGATCCGTTTATTTTCCGCTGCGTATGTTTTGTATCCGATACAAACATGATGATTTCCCAACACTAGGACCCTTTGCTCTCTCTATTCAGAGCTTCTTGGATGTCTCGAGGTAAGTTTGGGACCTCTTCCATTCCTTCAACATCATGATCCAACTCTATTGTCTCATTCACATCATCTACACTTTTGTTATGGCAAAAGGCCGATGTACCCACTTAGGAATCAGAACAGATCCTATAAAATGGAACATATACAAAGAAACATAAGGCTATTTGCGCACACAAATTCAAAGGAAAGCAAGTAAAGAGAGATGCAATAATTTTCTGAATAATACGCTGAATATTTCATTAATGGATTACGGGTAGGGGAAAACCGAGGTTCATTCCTAATAATGATAAAAGGGAAAAGCTTTATTTATTTATTTTTTTGTTTCTCGGAAAACAAACTAAGGAAATGAACAGGGAATAAAATAAAGCAAGAAATAACATAAGCATGCAAAACAAACTATATATGCTATTCCAACCCTCTCGGGCAATCGGGAAGCGCAAGCACTCAATGATGGAATACTTCTTACTCAGTCGATGCAACTAGAAAGCAAGGCTCGATGGTCCAAAGGCCTGCCATCTCGCCTGGCATCCCTGGTCAGATAGTAGAAGTCGAATTATCTTCAGGAGATAGGTAGCGTTCACAAAGAACTCTTCGGGGACAGAGTTGAATAATGCAAGCCAGATTAGGTTCTTCATCTTTCAATCCCTTGAAAGGTTCTGGCATAATGACCTCGGCTGGAGCTGGAAAAGTGGTTCTGATATAGGGAATAGACATCGCTAAAGTGTCGCACTTCCTCTTTTTGCCTCTAGAAGCTTGAAAGCATTCTTTATGAGTGGGTTCGTACCCCAAATCAAATCTTCCTTTGTTGTTTGAGAGTTCAACGAGAGTAGAGCTTCCATGTCCTATAGCTCTGAGGCCTTGGCCTAATTTGTAGCCAAACTTGACATTTCCTTCACGACCATCAAAACTGCTGCAGGCCAGCCGAACTCAGGCTCTAAGGCATTGTGAATCATGGAAACTAGCTTGAAGCTATGAAAGACACTTCAAGGAAGGCGTTGGCATCGATGTAGGGGATAGATGTCTCTTGGAAGATAGTCATGGGCTCTTCACCCATAATGGTGTTCAACTGATTCTTGGAGATGAGCTTGAGTCTCCTATGTAGGGTAGACACGACTACGCCTACTGTATGCGACCAAGGACTCCTTAAAAGCATGTTGTATGGAGAGTCAACCTTAATCACTTGGAAGTTGACCGTGAAGGATCTTAGGTCGATCGCAATCATTACCTCTATCTCACCTTGAACTTCTTGACGCGTGCTGTCGAAGGCTCTGATGATCATAATGCTAGGCTTAATAAGAGACATATCCACTTTTAGGCGCTCAAGATTGAATAGACATTCAGGGATGATCCATTGTCAATTAATACCTTTGTGACAATCATGTCTTCACACTTGACTACGATATGCATGGCCAAGGTGTGATCTTACCTTCTGGAGGCAACTCGTCTTCTGAAAGTGAGACTTAGTTGGTGGCCAACACAAATGATACCATACCTTCAATAAAGCTTCACAATGGGCCTCGGAAAAGATAACAACAAGGCAAGAATAGAAATTCAAGTTGGAGATTTGTTCAACTGTTGAACCACACTATAATTGGCCTTTCGAATGGTTTTCAAGAAGTCCTTGGCTTCTTTAGTGGTGACCTTATTCCTAACTGGATTGGCTATGCTTTTGCCAATCTCTTTCCTTCTCTTTTCTAGTTCCTCAGGAGTATAACATCAACCAGCCCTAGTGAGTTTGGCTAGGCCTAAAGAGACATTAAAGCAAACCTCTTCCTTTCCAATTCGGGTGGAAATCAAAGTTACATCATACTTCCATAGGACACGATGGCTATCTTGGTAAGGGAAGGGCTTTGGCATACGGATGACCACATCTTCTTGAGTTTGTAAATTTGGCGCCAAGGAGAACATCTTAGGACTGATGATGACTAGGCTGGGCAGAGCAACTTCTAAAGCTTTTGGGCCAGGAGCCCTAGAGATTCCTTGGATAGGCTTTGTCTAAATTAGAGGATCAAAACCTTGAATGGCAAGGACGACATTGGTTCTCTTCTAGATAAATCCTGAAGATGGCTCAGCGACTTCTGATAATGTCAAGACTAATGGAGAAAAGCCTTCAATGGCTGGTATGGCTTATCCTTTATTTGGGGCTAGCGCCCCTGAATCCATTGGTGATTCTGTAATATATTCAATAACAGTTAAGATCGGAGGAGCCAGAGGGATCTTACACAAGTGCTCTTGCAAGTATTCGTTTTAATCCTTCCTTGATCCTATTGGTATAGCACTATGGCTAGTTCCTGCTTGGATATTTGGAAGGCATAGGCTAGCTGCCATGCAATCACTCCTTCGTATAGATTCTCTTTTGATCCATATGATACCACGATCAGTTCGACTCTAAACCTGTGCTTGAAGCACTTCATAATCAAATAAGGCATGTCGGTCCCCACTGTCAAAACCCAGAGCTCCTACGTTCTCGAGAACAATGTGACTTTCCTAGGCTAGGGCCTATGACATGTCTTTCCAAGGGAATGAAGGAGATGAGAAATTAGGGATCCCCTCCTCCACTATAGAGATAGCATTCACATTCCTTTCCTAGTGAGGAGGCAAGGGGATAGTGATCATACGGCCTGGCCGTGTTGTTGAACTGTACTAACTTATTGTTGATGAGATCCTAGATTCGGTGTCTCAAATATGCACACTCTTCTAGGGTATGTCCCTCGGCACCAAAATGGGGTTCACATTTCTTGAATGGATCAAAACCGGATAGAGAAGGACCATCTCTGGGTCTCACGAAAATTGAAGTCACTAGCTTCTCCTCCAACAGATAAGAATAAAGCTTTGCCATGGACATGGGTAACGGAGTGAATTTCTATGGTTTTGCCTTAGGATATCGGGATGGATCAAGCCTTCCCCTCTGATTAAATGCTTGGTAAAGTGCCTAGGCTGCCTGAACTTGTTGCGAATAAGGCTGGGCATTTGAGGCTGTGTAAGCAAAAGTAACACCCTTAGGCCCTTTAGGCACTTTGTCAATCGTATGGACATCATCTTCCTTCCCTTTACGTACGGTTACCTTTATCACCTGTTGTTCTATCATAGAATTCAAAGTCTTAGGATCGACTATCTTTTTGCTCCCTTATCAATGCGCTCCCCAATAGGAATTAGGCTTGTGAAGTGAGTAACTTAAGCAGTGATCATCTTCTTGTAGTAAGGAGGCTTAAGGTTATCAAAGAACCACTTGATCATCTTGTCTTCCATCATAGGAGGAAGCATTTGGGCAGCTAGCTCACGCCACCTTTAGGCATACTCACGAAAAGATTCCCCACTCTTCTTTTCTGTTCTCTGAAGAACTATGCGATTAGGCGTTATCTCAATGTTGAACCAGTAATATTCCAAGAATGCATTGGCCATCTTCCAATCTCACATACCAAGTAGCTACAAGGCTGGTTAAGCTATCAGGTAAAATCTGGCGGAGCAATGGATGAATGTCTCCATTAGGTGTCATCTTCCAATAGAACATGCGCAAATGAACTCAAGGATCTCCAATGCCATCATACTTGACGAACTCAAGTGCCTTGAACTTAGGAGGCATAATGAACTGGGGAAAATTGGTCAGACTGTCTAGCTTGATAGTTCCTCGAGCACTGGAGCCCTCTATGATGTGAATTTTCTCAACCAGGGTCTCCACTTGGCTTTTGACCTAACCATAACCAGACTCTGAGGCCTTATCCTTAGGAGAATCCACTTCTTGGTTGTTTCCTTTTGTGGTGAATGAAGGTGCAGTTTAGTCCTGATTTGGCTCTGGCGATGGCCAGTTCTTATTTTTAGAATCGGGCACGGAGCCCTCTAGAGTGGGACTAGATGATCCTCGATTCCCTTCTACAACCAGTTGTTGCATCATGCATCATTTCTGCCATCTGCATTTTTAGGAGAGGGATTTCATGAGTATTTTCCTTGATAGGGGAAGGACCACTAGTAGACACCTCCTTAACACGAGACCTAGTGATGATAGGATCATGGTATGATGATAACTCGAACCGTTTCCTTTGAGAAATCTTTTCTCTTTAGGAACCCGGAAAGGAAAAGAATGGGATAGGAGAGAAATGGGGTACATTTAAAAATTTGACAATGTGGAAACACAAAACAAGGCTGAAGTTAGTTCATGTTCTTGTTCATGTAAAATGCACCTATCATTTTCGAAATATTGCCTTGGACCCTTGATCGATTATTTATCATGGTGAGTTTCTATAGTGATGCAAAATTAATGCACAAGCTTGGCAAGTAACCGGAACTTTCATATCATGCTTGAAATTGTGGGATGGACCCTTCTCTTTTGATTATATGGAAAAGTAAATGCATTTAAAAGACTTTGCAATGCCCCAAGATCATGAGCTATAGACAATGGCTCCAACAATTGGCCTTTTTCTGTTAAGGACATATTTTATGTAATTGGCTAATCATTTGACAAAATGCACTTTACATGTAATTGGGTAGATCTAGGATGGGTTTAATACTTCAAGAAACAAGTGTTCAAGTCAAGTATTAAAGCCATGAAGATTGGACCAAGAAATAGTATCTATCGAGATCTAAGAACAAAGCTCGATAGAAGCAGAATCTGTTAAGATCTATGAAATTAGAATTTTTAGATCTAATATTTGGCCCTAGCTGACATGTATGTGTAGGGTTTCTTTTCTCACAACCCTAGACATATATAAGGCTTATTTTAAAGGCCGTTATACATGGGAGAGCACATGTAGAAAGTGACCTAGTGCCTTATTCTCTCTACAAGAAGTTACTGCGTCTTTTACGCCTTAGGGTTTTGTAACCAAGTACTTCTTGATCTTCATTGTTGATGAAGTGAAGAACTTTGCAGCCAACAACGTCTTCAAGTTGCTGGAGTTAGTCACTTACTAGGATCCATGCAAAAGGTTGGCG
Source organism: Lithocarpus polystachyus (assembly GCA_033629205.1). Lineage (NCBI taxonomy): Eukaryota > Viridiplantae > Streptophyta > Magnoliopsida > Fagales > Fagaceae > Lithocarpus > Lithocarpus polystachyus. The sequence continues at coordinate 56,637,915 of CM066164.1, read as the reverse complement.
TTTATATATTGAAGAGTTCAGAGGTTTTGAAACGGTTGAAGGTTTCTACTGTAAGTTCATCTACGAGGATTGTAGAGTCTAGGGATAAAAGTTTTGTACTAGATCTGAAACTTCTCTTTACTATAGTGAATTGCTTTTTGGGAAGGTTTCTCCCTAGGTTTTTTACTGTGAAACTAGTTTCTTTCATTGGTTTTCCTGGGTCATCATATCTTGTCTTATTTACTATTCCGCTGTACATGATATTGACATGATATTGATGTTTGTTTGTTTGTTTTAACAAGGTTTATTAATAATAAATCTAATTAACAACTTGGGTTTAAAACTTGTTAATTCTATCAACCAGAGTCTAAATTTTCCAACAAGTGGTATCAGAATGTGTACACTCTGATTGGATTAATTTCCTGAGTATGATCCTTGACCCTTGTTGTCATGGATCATGGACAATCACTTTTGATTCCTCCTTTGTTTGATGGTACTAACTATGCATACTGGAAAGTTCATATGAAAGATTTTTTGCAGGCTCTTAATGAAAAAGTATGGTAAGCTGTTGAAGTTTGCTGGGTTAAGCCAAAGGAAGCACTAGTGGATTGGGATGAAGCAAAGATCAAAGCAGAAAATTTCAAAAGTAGGGCTTTGAATGCTCTGTTTAGTGGTGTGACCAATGAGGAATTCAAGAAAATATCATCCACGGAAATTGCTAAGGAAGCATGGACTATTCTTAAGACCACCTATGAAGGTACCAAGGCAGTGAAGACCGTTAAGCTTCAAAGACTCACCAGCAATTGAAGAAATAAGGATGGAGGAGGATGAAACCTTTGATGAGCTCTATGCTAAACTCAAGGATATTGTGAATTATGCCTTTAATCTTGGAGAATCTATTGCGAAACCCAAAATTGTTAGGAAAATCTTTAGGTCCCTACCTAAAAGATTCCATGCCAAGATCATTGCCATTGAAGAAGTGAAGGGCATTAATCAAATTCCTTTGAATGAGTTTGTATGGAACCTTCAAACCTATGAGATGGGATTAGGCTTAATGGGAAAAGGTAGAAAGAGTAGAAACTTGGCTCTTAAATAGAGGAAGAGAGTGATGACTTTAAAGATGAAAATAAATATGAGGATGAGGATGAGGACTTAACCTTCATAGCTAATGAGATTATCAAGCTTCTCCAATATAGGAAAAAGGAAAAGAACAAAGCCCTTAGGAAATCTTAATCCTCTAGGAATGGCAAGAATGAGAAACCCCTCATCCAATGCCATAAGTTCATATGAGGATAGAGTGCCCAAACTATCTTATGAAGGAAAAGACCAAGAAGTCAAAAGGTAAAGTGTTGGTTGCTACCTTGAGTGATTCTGAGAGTGATCTTTCTAATGAGTATGAGGATGGATGTGGTCATTATATGGCTTTTGCTGCCACAACCGATAAGGTGATTGTGGAGAGTGCTAGTGATAGTGAGGATTCTTCTGATGATGAAGTACCCGAGAAGTTGACCCTTCAGGAAGCCTATGATAAGCTATGCACTAAATTTATAAAATTTGAAAAGACTTCTCATCTTTGTAGAAAAGAGCTTAGTATGGTAAAAACTGAAAAAGCTGAATTGTTAGTCAAACTAAATGAGACTACAAGGTTAGTTGAGACTCTTGTTGTGAAGAACACCTCATTAGAAGAAAAGGTCAAGAATCTCGAGGTTGAGCTTAGTCAAGCTAGAACTCAAATAGAGAGGATGTCTAGTGCAAAGCTTAATGAGGTATTAAGTGCTCAAAAGTCTAGTTCTGATAAAACTGGCTTAGGATATGCTGTTTCCTCCAATCCCTCCTCTTCCATGGCTTCTGGATCAAAGACTGTCTTTGTGCCCCAATTTGAGAAAGGTGATAAAGATATGAAATCCAAAACTGATTTGGCTAATTCTAAATCCTTTGTTAGAACTCACTCTAGGAAGTCTAGTAGTTCAAAAACCACTTATGTTTGTCACCATTGTTGTGTTTCTAGACACATTTTCCTAATTGCTTCAAGTTATATCCATATAAGCAAGTGTCCAAACGGTTGCAAGTTTCCTCTCAAGGTTCAACACCTTTGTTTGGAGAGTTCTTAAAAGCTTTGAGCTTTTTAACTCAATTTTAGGAGAATTCTAATTCTTTTATGTCCTTTAGTAGACATACTAGGACACGTGCCTTTTCATCTTCACAGCCAAAGACTCATGTTGTGTGGGTGAGAAAGGAGCCTAAGACTTAATTGTCTTTTCTAACTGTCCTCTACTTTATTTCTTTCTATTTAAAGTAGGACTCTCTTTGCTTGATTTCTTATCTGCTTTTGGAATCATGCTTTCATGCATTTGCATCTTTCTTTCATACTTTCATGTTGTTTGTCTATTTTTGTTTGGTTTTTTAGTTTTTTTTTTCTTTTTTAAAATAAATTAAAAAAAGGGAAAAAAAATACAAAAACAATGTGTTTGTGTATGTTGGTACTTGCATACCTTGGATGGCCATTGAAACAAAGTTTCTAAACTTTGTATCTCTTGTAGCTTAAATTAGCATTTTAATGCACAACTAAGCAAGTGAACTTTGTGGCTCATGTTGGTGATGAGTACAATTAAGTAATCTTTTATACTTAATACTCATATCACCCATTTTGACGGGAATGACTAAAAAATCCTAAGAGAAAGGTATAAATAATCATCTCACCACTAAAGCCCGCCAACCATGTATAACATTTGTATGCTTTGGCATAGCAAAATTGTGATGTTTTGGCTTACATAATTGGTTTCTTTTCTCTCTTATATGCCCATTTATGCTATGCTTAAAAGGAAATATGCAAAGAATATAAAAGCAAAAAGAGTCAAAATTCTTTTAAAATGATTGTAAGCGTGTTTCTAGGAGATGTGGAAGTTATATGATGTACCTCAAAGGTGATAGTCCCCATTAAACAGCTATGATTGTGTGTGAGTGTATTAGATGTTCTCATATCTCAAATCTTTATAATACAAGAAACTTATGCACTCTTGCTTTGTTTCACACACAACACGCAAATTCTTTACTACTTTTGATACATGTGCAGGTACAATGTGATTTGGCCATCACAAAGGATACATGTGTTAATTGATGCTTGCTAAACTGTCGTAACTTGTTTTTGAAAAATAAAATTGGTTAGACATGTTTAGTATGTATGTGTGTCTTTTGATCTGGAAATGCTTTACATCTAGATTTGAGCTGTGTTTGAGTGCTTAACATGCTACTTGGATGCTTGTTTGAGTAGCTATCTTGTTGCATTCATCTTGTGTGTTTTTTCTCTCTTGGAAAACCTTGCTTCTGTCTTCTCGACAGCTACTCAATACCTTCTCAACAGCAGCTTGACACAAGTTTCTTTTATCGATATTTCTAGATTTGACCTCGATAGCTTCTCGACAGCTAGGTTGATCCATTGAGCCAAATTTTTGTGCTCTTTGTCTGCTCAATACATTCTCAATCCATCGAGATTTTTGGGTAGCTTCTTGATAGATTCTTGACACATATCTCGATCTATCGAGGTAATTTTATGTGCTTTCTGCTAGCTCGATAGCAGTTCGACAGCTTCTTGATCTATCGAGACCCTCTTGCATGCATTTTTTTTCACATGTTTTGCATCTTTCTATTATCTTGTCATCCATAGCATCTTGTTTCAATACATTCATGCATTTATATGGATTCCTTGTGTCCCTTGATCATCTTAGATCATCTTTATGTTTCTTGGGTGAAGCTTTATAGCTTTTTGTACCCTTAGTCAATCATGACAAAAAAGGAGAGAAAATGTGGTTTCTTTTTAAGATTCGACATGTTAGGGGAAGAAACACATGTCTTTTTAAGGGGGAGTTGTGTTTCATCTTATTAGGGGGAGTGTTTACCTCCTTGTTGTTTTAGGAGCTTCTTTTAGCTTCTTGTACATCGGTCTTGTGACCATTTTCACATACATTGTGCTTATCTTTGATATATATACATATATGATGATATATGTCTTCTTCACCTATCTTTACATGTGTTGCTTCTTTTCTATTTTTATACACATGTATCTTTATGTACGTGATCTATATTTCTATTTCACACATGATGCCTCAATGAGTTTTGTTTAAGTATTTCAAAAAGACAGGTTCTGAGAGTCTATCTTGCCATGAACTCTCTTCTTACAAAGTTTTTCAAGAGTTTGTAGTAAGGATAGATTTATTTTATAATACAAGAAGTGATTATGAGTTTAGTGATTTAAGACTTCTCTCATATTATTTGTTTTGTTGTGGTTTTGTCACGGATTGCCAAAGGGGGAGATTGTTAAGGACATATTTTATGTAATTGGCTAATCCTTTGACAATATGCACTTTACTTGTAATTGGATAGATCTAGGATGGGTTTAGTACTTCAAGAAATAAGTGTTCAAGTTAAGTATTAAAGCCATGAAGATTGGACCAAAAAACAAGTGAAGAAAACATGTTCATTAAAGCTCAATAGATATCTTGACAAAAATAGTATCAATCGAGATCTAAGAACAAAGCTCAACAGAAGCTCGATAGAAGCTGAATCTATCGAGATCTATGAAATCAGAATTTCCAAATCTGATTTTTGGCCCTAGCTGACATGTATGTGTAGGGTTTCTTTTTCCACAACCTTAGACATATATATATATATATATATGGCTTATTTTAAAGGCCAGGAAGAACACATGCAGAAAGTGACCAAGTGCCTTATTCTTTCTGTAAGAAGTTACTACGCCTTTTACGCCTTAGGGTTTTGTAACCAAATACTTCTTGATTTTCATTGTTGATGAAGTGAAGAACTTTATAACCAACAACATCTTCAAGTTGCTGGAGTTAGTCACGTACTGGGATCCGTGCAAAAGGGTGGCGTTCATATATTAAAGAGTTCAAAGGTTCTGAAGCGATAGATGGTTTCTGCTTTAAATTCATCTACGAGGATTGTAGAGTCTAGGGACAATGGTTTTGTACTAGATCTAAAACTTCTTTTTACTATATTGAATTGCTTATCGGGATGGTTTCCCCTTAAGTTTTTTATTGTAAAACTAGTATGTTTCATTGGTTTTCCTAGGTCATCATATCTTGTCTTAATTACTATTCCGTTGTGCATGATATTGATGTTTATTTGTTTTAACAACGTTTATTCATAATAAATCTAACTAACAACTTGGATTTAAAACTTGTTAATTCTATCAACTGGGGTCTAAATTTTCTAACATTTTCAATACAAGGAAATTCAAATTTACAATGAAAAGCTTCATTCTTGATAGCTTTTCCTTCTCAGAGAAGTTCTTGAACTTCTGGGCAACATTTACCTTGGCACAAAGTTCCGACTACTTGTCACAAATTTTATCTATACACATTTACATGACAGGGCCATTAGTGTATGCAAGCATGCCCTTGTAGGGTTGGAAACCCTTAGGGACCGGGTATGATCTAATGTGCAAGCAATGGGGTTGCTCTTCCCTAGGGGTTAATCACAGATGCTATGCAAATAGGATAGATAAAACCTAGAGTAGAGCACGACTCTTTGATGCAAGCAAAAAGGGAAAACTTGCAAACGGGAACTGGACACGTTCCCCTTGACTCATTTTGAGAAACAATCCTATGAATGATATTCTACCTTAGGCTGGGATGTTCACTCGGATTTGGCTCTTCCTAGTCCTCACAGGTTTGACATAGTCTAGGCTAACTATATGAGACACAACTTAACTAGTAAGCTGGTCCTATTCTTAGGGGGGACCTTGATCATCTAATCCTTCCCTTCATAGAAGTTGCGAGATAGAGCGAATCAAGGGGGAATTTTTCAGCATAATCCTATCCACCCATGGACCTACGAAAAGCCTACAATTCGGCATCCAGTAACTATCTAAGGTATACGCATCCAGCATTAGCCTTCGACACTAAGCCTGGGTTTGACTCAATATGAGGGGTGATGTCTTGCATTTTGAAATGAAAGGGGAAAGCCTTTCCAAGCACAATAGATATAAGCACAGATAAAGGTGTAGTAGAAACTAAGTCTTACTACCCTAGGTTTGCACATGTGAAGGAAAGTTGTAAAGCATGCTTTTGGAAAGCAAAAAAGCTTCACAAATACGAAAATACCTCAAAGCCAGTTTTTGGATAGCCATTTTAAAAATCATTTTTGGAAAATATTTTTGAGTTTTGAAAATAGTTTACTAGGATATATTAAAAGCAATTCAAAAAGAAAACCACGAAGGTTAATGCCAATTTCAATGTTTTTGAGCCAATATCCAAAGATTAGGATCTTATCAAAAGCTCTAAAGGGTAAACTCTCTAAGTATCCCTAGTGGTGTCATCAGTCTGTCGACGCCTCGCAGCTGCTGGACCACCCATCACAGCGAGGCTCGCGCAACTCTGTGTTGGAGGTGTGTCATGCCTCAGGTGTGTGACAAGAATTTGAGTCAATTTTAAGGAAATTACCAAGGGTAAGGGAAGTCTCCACCAATCATTGGGTTTTTATAAAGTGTGAATGGTTACCTGTCTCTATTTGATCTTATTACCGATCCTAGGCTAAGAAAAAGTCATTTTTCCAAATCTAATGTAGATGGGCAAAAAATCTTGATTCTTCTGTTTGGAAGTCTAGTTACATGTGGGGAAGGTGTTAAGCACCCCACAATGCCTGTTTGAAGACAGTCCTTTGTTTTGGTAAAATCAATATTTTTGGACATTGGCAGTTGAAAACAAGCTATTAGCATTAGCTTTCAGGGCTTTAATTGTGTTGGCTTTGAGGTTCAGTTTTGGAATGGGTGTGGTCCTGATCGATATTTTCCAAGTGTGTTTGAAGCAGCTATCAAATTTCCACGGCAAAAATCTTACAGCATTTCGCCTTATTTTCGTGGTAGAAATCAAGCAACGCTTCGCCTCAGATGTGTCATAGCACACCAAACGTTATTATCACAAGCTTTCGACATGAGAATACAGCAATAGGGATGCCCCATTTTCACGGCTAAAATCCGACAGAGTTTCTCGTTTGATACGCTATGGCGCACCGGCAAGGTTTCGCATCTGTGTATATGGCACGTATCGACATGCTTGCACCATGACGAGCTGAAGCCTCCAAAGTGTTAGAACACATTGATACATGTCACATACATGAGGAAACCAGTGTCACTTGGTGACATGGATCAAGACAATCACACTGTGATGATTGTGCACAAAATATAGCATGAATATGGACCTATGGCAATTGCCTTAAGCGCACACCCATACGACAAGGTCAAGAGCTCTCGTGACTAAAGAGGGTCACTCATGTAGCCACAAGAGTCCATTATACAAAGTGCACAATCACCCACACACACGTAAGCCGATATATATATATATATATACATGCATCATGCACAATACTATCACGCAGAGCGAGAAAATAAACAAGACATTGCCATTCCTAGGGAACGCGACCCAAGGAAGGAGCAGGAAAATAAAAGAAAGGACATGGATGGGGACCCTAATACATGCTCTAAAGAAGAGGCTTAGAGAGAGAGAAAGAGAAGACCGCTCTGGAGGAGCTAGGCCCCCTAATCTACTAATCATTGCCCTTTGTGGGCTTACATCCTTGCCCTTTTTGCTCACACCTAGGAAGTCGTACTCTTGCTTCAAGTATCCTCACTCCATGTGTGAGTGTGCAAAGACAAAAGAAACAAGTCAAAAGACAAGCAAAGAAGCCAACAAAGGAGATAAGGAGAGCAAGCAAAGAACGTATTACCAAAGAAAGCCAAACGGGGGCAAACAAACATGTGAAGCACATTAAGAGGCAAATAAACATGTTCTAAAAAAAAAAGGGTGTCCTAGGAGGACAATGCATGAACATGTAGGCAAGCGTGCAACAAGAAAGCATAGAAGCAAAGAAAGCCAAACAGGTGGCACAAAGCAAGCAAGGCAAGCATATCAACACTGCATGGAATGGAGAAAGGTGTATAGCAAGCACACCGACACCACAGAGGTGTATCTCACAAGTGGTCACGTCCAAACAAACCCTTGGAGGGACGGATATAACCACCTAAGCAAACACCCACAGATGGCACAAAGCACATAGCAAAGCCTAGATCTAGAGAGGTTAACATGGATATAAAGCATAGAAGCAAGCAGGCAAACATCAACATGCAAAGGAAATGATCCAAACCCTTTAATATAGGCCTAGGTATGCAAATGTAGGCCTAGACCACAAGATCTAGATATATACCCCACCGAAGGGGCCAAAAAGCAAGAAAGAGAGATGATAAGAGACAAAAGGGCTAAAGTAGTGTGGCATAGCAACCAACATAGATCTGAGCACACAAGCGTGGCACGGAGCATATAAACACATAGATCTAAGTATATGAACATAGATCTAAGCAAACGAGCATAGATCGAAGCACAAACATGGCAAAGAACACATAGACATGTAGATCCAAGCATAAAAATGAAAAAGATCCTAAAAAAATGTGGATCTAAGCACTCACACAAGAAATTTGGACATATCCTAGCCCAAGAGGGCTAGGCCAACAACATCAAAGCAATAAATCATGGCAAAAAGCAAGTAGACATGATAGGAAAGTTATAAAACATACTAGAAAACTAAAATATGCTAGGAAAAGCAAATAAAGCATCATATGAGCAAAAAGATGCAAGGAAAAGAAATAAAGAGAAAGGAGTGTGGATTGTAGCTAAAAGGCTACATTCACACCCCCTAAGCCTCAAATCCAAGGTATGGAACCAAGGGGAGGAAGATTAGGTGTGTTGTGAAATTTTAAAGTACTTGCAAGTGTACGAACCGTATCGAAGTATAGTTTGACAAGAACGAGGTCGAACACACAAGGACTTGAATAAACATAGGAAAATTAATCAAATCTTAACCAAATTAATCCTAATCTAGTTTAATAAAAATTGTTTGTTTGCAATTAAATATACTAAGCAAATAATTAAACTAAGCAAAGATATAATATAAAGTAGTAAAGAGATGTAAACAATCTAGAGAAAGGAATTAAGGTTTTGGAATCCGCCTTGTAAGTCATAGCAGCATATATTTATGATCATTAATTTTTCCCAACTACTACATAATAATCTAGAAATCAATCTTGCTACCATGGAAAATATTATTATTAAAACTTCTATTTAAATATCTAAAGCATGCTCTTCTTCACTTCTTAAGTATAAAATCAAATCATCAATTGTATCCGTAACAAAACAAATCACAAGAAATATCCAATTTTAAAATCAAGAAATAATAAACCAAGCATTCAATTAATTAAGATAAATCCTAAATCATGAGAAAAACATTATTGAACTTAACAAGGTTTCATCCTTAACCCTAATTTTAAATTTAGCTACTCATGGTAATTGAAATAAAACACAAAAATGAAATACTAAACATTAAACTAGAAATAAAGAAAGATATAGTCATAATGCTATCATGGAGAAAAGCTACAGAGAAGCCACATGTGGCACTGGCTCTCGCTCCAATTTTTTGTTTTGCATCTCAGCCCTAGCACTAGCCTTACTTTTCTGTTTGCTCATATTTATATCACACAAAGACACACGCACTTCAAAGAGAAGCCGCCTGACTCTATGAAAATTCCTGATACAAGTGAAACTAGGATTGTAAGCAGTGGCGGCTCTAGGAATGTTTCTCAGGGTGTTCCTAGGTGAGTTTGCTCTTTTACAATTTTTTTTCTTCAGATTCTCTATTACAATTTTTTCTTATTTAGATTTTAGTTCAAAAATTTTTTTTTTAGCTTTTACTTTTTGGTTGAAAGCAATGTTATGAATACCATTTTAGACCCTATTTTGGTTTGTTTAGTGGAACGGAATATTTCAGTACTGATCTATTTCGACGTATCATTTCAGGGTGTTTCAGGGTTTTTTAAAAAAATTAAAAATAATATATATTTATATTTTCTTATACGACATAAAATTATTGATCCAAATAAGTAAACCTCAAATAAAACAAATCATTTAGTTTTTCTTTTTTGACACTCAAATCATCTAGTCATTATATAACAATTATTGTTTTAGAATATTAAAACATAAATACGTAATTAAATAATAAAAAACAACAACCAAAAATAGTACAATAAGAGTGTATAGATGTATATCATATTGGGAAGGGGCAAGACTCAATAAATAAATTTGAAATCAAACTCTTTTGTTTAGCTTTTGAGTTTTGTCATTTCCAAAACTTTGTCATGTGGGTGGGGTCAGCAAGCTAAAAGTCTAAAAGGCAAACTAAAGAAAAACCTTGACAAAGCAAAAACTAGAGTAAAAAAAGAAAAAAAAGGCAAACTAGCAGAGCGTCTAAGACGAAGCAGAGAAGAAGAAAGGAAGAAGAAGTAGTGACCTTTGCGATGGCTGGATTTGGTTTTTTAGACATTCGACACAGATAATGACATGCTATGCTGACGAGTTTGTCAGTTTAGGAATTTTTTTTTTCTTCTAAACACTGTTACCGGCCAAAATGTAACAACTAATTTACCAAAATTTAATTTTATTGACATAAAAAAATTTTGAGAGTGTTCCTAATTTTTTCGAGAGTGTTCTTAATTTTTTTTAAGGGTAGGTAAATAAAAAATTTTAATTACTATATAAAAAAAAAATTTCAGCTCAGGGTGGTCCTGGGACCACCCTGACCTGTATGTGGCGCCGCCACTGATTGTAAGCCACACGTTACGCTTTAAGTTGTGCCCAGCAGAAACCAAAGACTAGCCCAAGAGTGTTTGTGTTTCAATAAAAAATAGAAAGGCCCACCAACAATTAACAAATTTTCATTTAAACCTCAAGACCATGTATCTCTTCCACGTGAATAAGCTCCCTATCAATTAGTTCTTTTCTTTGCTCCTTAACGTATCTCCCGGTCCATCTTTTCATGTTGGCTTTGAATCAATAGGCTTGGACCTCTTTTCTTTAATTTTCTTTCTACTTCCATAGCTCGTCTTGCTTTTATTTTATTTACTTCATGCCCTCTAGGTCCTTCAAGTTGGGTTAGCAACTGACTTAGCCCCACTTAGCATGTAAAGCCCCTATCACCTATTAAACAAAGATAATATATAATCAGTCGCAAAATAGCTTAAAAGTATGGCAAAAATGCAAATATGAGAGTATTTTATTATATATATTTCATGCACATCAAATACCCCCAAACCTACATTTTGCTAGTCCTCGAGCAAAACAAATAAAGTGTAAAACAAAACAAAGAAATTAAAAACAAAGAAAAATAAAATCCTAACTAGTCCACGTTTGTTGGAATTTTCGGTTGCATTTAGCATATGCAACAAGCCTTTAAACCCCTAGCTTACACTAGTGGACAAGTTATAGTCTCGTGAGGGTTTGCAGGGAATATACCCACAAAATTCTAAGAATGAATACTAAAATAAACAAAGCAAAGAAAATTAAACAATTTTTTTTTTTTCGTTTGCCTTTTGCAAACTGGATTAGTTCAAGTTCAAAAACACTACAAATGCTAAAGAAATTTCTTATGCCATCAAAACTCAAGGTGAGTGAAGAGTAGTAGCCAAGCCAAACATACTCTTAGTTTTAGAATAAACTTGACCCGAATCTCTATTTGAAAGTATGCTTCAACTCAAATCTTTCCAGTGTTATCACTCAACAAATGAAATGACTCTGAAATGGGGTGTAACATTCTCAACAATATATGTGAGCAGACTAATGTAAGCAAAATCAAACACCTCACATATAAATCACATGAAAAACGCTTAATCAAGAAAGAACAAGTAGTCTCATTAAAGAATGCCAAAAAGAATTTATACCACACATTTTATTCAGTCATATCAATATTTGAACTACACAATCTTCAAGATCAACTGAGGACTTTATTAGGATGTAATGTAGGGTGAAAGCAAAGGGAATGAAATAAAAATGGGTGAAGGTAAATAATAAGAAGTGTTTTCAAGATTTGTCGGAATGTCAACTCTTTTTGGAATTTCCATTCAACATTTTTTTTTCAACTCTTCTTCTTCAAAGCAATACTCCTTCTTTACATTTCACTTCTTAAAATTTGATGAGAACCCTTTTTATTGTCTTCTTTTTGACACTTTTCCCTCTCTTTTTTTTCTATGAATTTTTTTTTTTTCTTCTTTGAATTCTTTCTTCTTTTCTCTTTGAATTCTCGCACAAACCACCACATTGAAACAAACTGATCAAATTCCATCTTGAAACGCTATGGATAAGGGCTTTATGGAAAGAAAGGCTAATTAAAAGGATCAATAGGGTGACTAGCGATAATGTATCAAGAAAGAAAAAGAAAAACACATATATGGCTCAAAGTAGACAAAAAAAGCATAATCTCATCTCTCAAAGACTAGTATAGTTCATTCAACATCAATGACTTCAAAAGATTCAAGCGTGGCATAAGATTAAATTTTTTTTTCTTGGCCAAAAGAAACAACAATGAGACTACAACAAGGGAAATATGTTATGCACTTCTGAATGAACTTTAAAATTAGAAAAAAAAAAACCCTCCAAAAATAATGATTGGCTCAAAACTCACAAGGGTTACAGTCTTCATACTATTGTCTTCAAGATTTTCTAATCACTTTTATCCTTCAACAACAAGTTGTGACTAAGTGACTACGCACATGTGCAACAAATTGAGCATGAAAGCAATGAAATTATTTTAAACAAGAGTAGTATAATGAACTTAAAACATAAACCTCAAGCTAGGCAAAAGATTTTTTTTTTTTTTTGTACTAAACAAAACAAAACACAAAGATAGAAATCAATGTACATCCCCCCAAACCTAAACCAAACATTGTCCTCAATATTAAAAATGATACTCTCAAATATATGTCTTGAATGAAAAGAGAGCAAAATATTAATATGCAACATGAGAACCAAGTAGAAACAAGTAAGGTAAGGAGAAGGAGGAGACGTACCTCGATCAAGCTGATTGTAAATTTTAATTTCTGCCAAATATTGGCTAGAACAAAAGAAAATAAAAATAAACAAGAAATAAATAGAAAGTATAATCTAGAAGCAAAAAATAAACAAGAGAAAAATAAAGAAAGAAAAAAATGCAAACTTGAGAAACAAAACTAGGATCAATCCTGATAAATAGGATCATCCAAAAGGACTTCTTCAACTTCTAGAGGCTCATGTTCCAAAAATGGTTTCAAACATTGGCCATTTACTTTAAACATATCACCTTTTTTAGGATTCTCAATCTTAGCACCATGAGTGTAAACAGTGTGAACTATGAACGGAGCTGTCCATCGAGATCGTAACTTACCTAGGAAGAGATGCAAATGAGAATTATAAAGAAGAACTTTCTGACCAGGTTCAAATGACTTTCTTAAGATGTTTTTATCATGAACGCTTTTCATTCAATCCTTATACGATTTGGCACAATTGTATGCATCATTGCGAATTTCTTCTAACTCATTAAGTTGGAGTCTCCTTTCAGTACCTGCTTTATCAAGATCAAAATTTAACCACTTAATAGCCCAATAAGCTCTATGCTCTAACTCAACAGGGAGGTGACAAGACCTACCATACTCAATTCGATAAGGAGACATTCCAGTGGGAGTCTTAAATGCTGTACGGTATGCCCACAATGCATCATTGAGTCTTAAAGACCAATCTTTCCGAGTAGGGTTAACTATTTTCTCCAATGTTCTCTTGATTTCCCTATTAAATATCTCTACTTGACCATGTTAAAAAAAAAATGTTTGTATCGCATACAAAACATACGCAGCGGAAAATTAACGGATCTACTTCATTCGCAATGGATAACATGCACTATATAAGTTTTAGAATATAAAATCAAGAGAGTGTACCTTGGTATGGTGAATTTCAAAACTGAAGATGAAAAGAACTTGGGAAAACTTTTAATCTTCACTCCAATTCCACTTGATGCCCAAGATGTGTGGTCTCTCAATTAGTTATATGTGTTTGTTCTAAAGAGAATGAGAAAGTGTCCAACACTCACACACATTCCATTTCATGAAGATGTCTCTTTATAACTAATTATCTAATTGGGCTAGCCTTTTGGGCCTTTCCAATTGGTCTCTAATATGTGGCTTGGAGTGGGACCAAAAGGAAACAAATAAGACACTAGCTCCAATGGGTCTTGGGCTTTTATGTCAACTCTTGACAAGTCCAAAGTTACCATTAATTATATTTAACACCACTATATAAATATAATTGCACTCTCGGCCTCATTAATAAATTATATCCCAAGACTTTATTGTACAGGCAACCCCTTCATAAAATATTCATAGTAATACAAAGTCATGAAAATAGACAGCCACTTTGTAAATTACTACATCTTAATCCTTGAGTACCCGGTTTAATTCTTTAAGTTATTCATCATATATTTATGAGATCCAATTTCATAAATATATACTTTAGTAACTATTTATTAAAGTAGTTAGGCCTAACATTCTGAATAACAAACCCATTAAACTTATCTCAAGGGAATATTTTGTATCTCCGTTAAGAGACTATGAATTCCATCTTGAGAATATATGTTCCAGCAACACTAAATGTGGCTGCCCAACATACTGAGGTTTTGACCGTCACTTTAGATCTCACTCCTAATATATCAAAGCAACCTACACTTCATGATCAGGTCCATTATTCTCTCAAGATTAAGAGTTCATGCAAATAAAAGTCTTGAGATTTATTATTCAATTGACAGTCGTTAAAAGAATAATAAATCTCACAGCGGTCCAGTTCAATTTGTCTTAACTCTTAAAACATATCAACACATCAACTAGAAGTCTCAACTTCCATGATCAAGACAAATCATCTTAGTTGATATGTTATAGTCTTCACAGATGAAATGCCCAATTTCATCACCGACTTCGAACTAAAATTCTGAGTTTACAAAGAACTTGTGATTTATATCTTCTGTGTGACTTTTCACATAAATCACATACTATGCATCTCATGGACTACATGATAATGTCCGAATATTCATGTTACCATTATTTTAGATAATAATAAAACAACTTTATTAATCACAATATTAAGTCATACATCATGTCATACATAATGTTATACATAATATCATACATGGCATCTTACAATAGGATTTAATGGCACTAATCCTAACAGACCACTTGTTTGTGGATGATAAGGTGTTGCAACCTTATGAGTGATACCATATTTCTTCATTAGTTGCTCAAAAAATCTATTGCAAAAGTGCTTTCCTCCATTACTAATAATGGCAAGTGGTGTACCAAACCGTGCAAACACATTCTCTCTCAAAAACTTGACTACAACCTTGTGATCATTAGTTCTACATGCAATGGCCTCAACCCACTTAGAAACATAATCAACAGCAACAAGGATGTATAAGTTACCATAAGAATTTGGAAAAGGACCCATGAAATCAATACCCTAAACATCAAATACCTCAACAATCAAAATAGGGTTCAATGGCATTATATTTCTTTTCCAATACTCCCCAACTTTTGGCATCTCTCACAGGCAAAACAATATGCATGGGAATCACGAAAAATGGAAGGCCAATAAAAAATGGAAGGCCAATAAAATCCACACTGCAAAATCTTGGCAGTAGTCTTTCTCGAACTAAAGTGGCCTCCATAAGCATGATCATGATAGAAGGATGTAACATTTTGTTAGTCACTCTCATATATGCATTTCCTAATTATTTAATCAGAACAGTACTTAAACAAGTATGGATCATCCCAAAAGAAATACCTAACCTCAGCCAGAAATTTAGACCTATCTTATTTAGTCCAATGCGAAGGCATTTGATTAGTGACAAGATAGTTTGCAATATCAGCATACCAAGGTCTCTAGGATACATGCAGCAATCGCTCATTAGGGAATGATTCAAGAATAGGTAAATTGTCATCAGTGTGCTCAACGATTAATCTAGACAAATGGTCAGCTACTACATTTTCGGTTCCTTTCTTGTCTCGAATCTCAAGATCAAATTCTTGTAACAATAAAATCCATTGGATAAGTAGAGCTTTATTTTCTTTTTTGGAGAAAGGATACTTCATTGCAGTATGATCTGAATAAATTAAGACTTTAGACCCCAATAAATAGGACCTAAATTTATCTAAGGCAAAAACATGCTAGCAACTCCTTTTCTGTTGTAGAGTAGTTCATTTGAGCATCATTTAGAGTCTTACTAGCATAATAAATCACATGGGGAACCTTTCCAAACCGCTGTCCTATAACAACACCAATTGCATAATCAGAGGCATCACACATAATCTTAAAAGGCACTTTCCAATCAGGTGGTTGAATGATAGGTGCAGAAGTCAACTCAGTAAGTTGCATAAGGACACCAAATGGCATGCGACGGTAGGCAAATGTCCCAAAGGGGCATGTGAAGGTAGTTTTTTCTTGATCTTCTGGTGTAATGGGAATTTGATTATATCCAAAATATCCATCAAAACAATAATAAGCATAACTAGCTACTTGGGACTAACTGATCATCCTCATTCTTAACAACTGTTATGCCAGATTTCTTTAATACAACTTGAACTAGACTCACCCAATTACTATTAGAAATTGGGTAAATAATACCCACATCCAAAAGCTTCAAAACTTCAGCTCTCACTACCTCTTGCATAATAGGGTTTAGACGTCTCTGCGATTCACGTGAAGTTGTAGCATTCTCTTCCAAGTGAATTCTATGCATAACCACAAATGGACTAATACCTTTGATATCAACAATTGACCAACCTATAGCTTCCTTAGGCTCTTGAAGGACACTTATCAATTGGCGTTCCCTAAGGTCATCCAAATCTAAAGCTATAATGACAGGTAAGGTCTCAGAAGAACCTAAAAAGGCATACTTAAAGAGTGTCAAGTAATGGTTTCAACTCCAACTTTGGTGGTTCCACAGCAGATGGGTGTGGGGATGAAGAAAGTGAAAAAGGGGTCACTTTTGGTTGCCAACTATTAGTACTTAAGAGAGGAACATAATCTAACAATGCATTAACCTCTTCAATTGAGTGTTCAATATCAAAATTGCAACCAAAAAGATTTAAGCAAGCCCCTAGAGGATCCTCATAACTCTATTGTAGGAAAGTATCATGGACTAGACTCTCAATCATGTCAACCTCATAGATATCCTCCTTGTCTAGCACTTGTTTACTTATGTGGAAGATATTAAACTCAACGGTCATATTTCTAAAAGAAATCTTCATTACACCACTATGACAATTGATCAAAGCATTGGATGTGGCAAAGAAAGGGCGACCCAAAACGACATGGATTTGTGTATTGGCATTTAGAGCAGGCTCAGTGTCTAACACAACAAAATCAACAAGAAAATAGAATGCATCCACCTTAATTAGCACATCTTCAACAATACCTCTAAGGATTTTCACAGACCTATTAGCTAATTGAAGTATCATAGTTATGGGTTTTAACTCCCCCAAACCTAACTGTAAGTATATTGAATATGGCAATAAGTTCACACTTGCCCCCAAATCTAGCAAAGCTCTCTCAATCAAATGATCCCCAATCTTACATGAAATTGTAGGAGATCATGGGTCCCTACATTTTATTGGATATTTACTTTGAATGATTGAACTGACTTGCTCTGTAAAAAAAGCTTTTTTAAGGGCATTTGTCTTTCTCTTCATTGTCACAAGATCTTTTAGAAACTTAGCTTAAGCAGGAACTTGTTGAATTGCATCAAGAAATGGAATGTTTATTTGCATTTGCTTAAAAACCTCTAAAATATCTCCAAATTGTGCACTTTTCTGAGGACTGGTTAACTTTTGAGGAAATGGAGAGGAACAAACCTCTTATTAAGGGGAGAACTAAGATCCTGATTTGGAATGGAGGGTGGGTTGTCCTTCTTTTCTCCACGATCATCATGGGAACTATGAGTTCCTTTTTCCTTTAACACAATATTTTCATCATCCTCCACTTCTGGCATTTTCAGTTGATTATTAACTTGCATACCAGACCTAAGGGTTGTAATAGACTGAACATGTTCTTGTCAATGAGTAGAACTAGAAGAACCATTGATGGCATACTGTCCTTTTAGGTTAGGTATAGGTTGACTAGGAAACTTTCCTTTTTCCCTCTCTCCAACTTGGTTTGCTAACTGGCCAACTTGATTTTCCAACTTTGAAATAGCTCGAGTATTCAAATGGGTGGAACTTTTCATCTTTTGAATGACTTGGCTAGTTGATTGCATGAAAGCTTTGAGAGACTCCTCTAAAGATGATTGTTGTCACGGTGGTGCTACAAACTAAGGAATTGATTGAGGAATGGGAGGATATGCTTGAGTAGGTGGACAAAATTGACTTTGTTGATGCACTTGTTGTCCACCTACATTTGTGGGAGGCTGATTTTGCCTCCATGAGAAATTAGGATGGTTCCTCTAATTTGGATTGTATGTCTCTGAAAAAGTACTAGCAAATGGTTTTTCATAATTATTCAATGCATTTGCTTGGTCAGTATAAAAATTAGGGTAACCAACTATGGAAGGACACATTTGTGTTGTATGCATAGGATTTGCACAAATAGAGCATTTTTCACTTTGAACTTGATTAATAGAATTCACCCCTCTACCTAAAGCTAAAATTTCAACCTTATGAGTGAGATTGTCTAACCTTGATTTCATATCTAAATCTTCACTAATTTCATGCAATCCCCCTCTTTTAACTATAGGGGTTGATCTATCTCTACAGTTGGAAAAATCCCATTGTTTGTATGCCACATCATTTGTTAGACTCAAAAATTCACCACCATTCATGGACTCAATCATGTCACGATCTGTCTGGTCAAACCATTATAAAAATATTGTACTAGTCTCAATGTTTCAAAACCATGATAAGGACACTTTAAGATCAAGTCCTTAAATCTCTCCCAACTCTCATAAAATTTCTCTTGTTCATCCTGATAAAAATCTGTAATTTCTCTCCTTATTAAAGTATTGGTCTTGGCCAATGGGAAATATTTAGAGAGGTATTTTGTGACCAACAGTTCCCATGAGATGATAGATCCAGGTGACAGAGAATTAAGCCATGCTTTTACCTTATCCTTCAAGGAAAAAGGGAATAAACGCAAGAGAATAGAGTCATCAATGAAATTCTGGAACTTACAAGTAGCACAAATCTCAAGAAAATCCTTTACATGCATATAAGGGTCTTCTCTATCCAATCCATGAAAAGTAGGAAGAAGGTGGATTATCTGTGGCTTCAACTCCCTAAGAGTTTTTGAATCATCTCCTGTTTCTCCCAATGTGGATGAATAATCAAAACTAACAAGACGCTTTTCTTTATCATGTATCCAAGTTCTCATACACCAAGCACAAAGAAATAATTTTTTTTTATTTTTTTTTATTTACAATAATAAATTTTAACTACAACTAGTAGAAGGAAAAATTCAATTAAGACCTAATTTATTTTCCTAACCAAGTCCCCGGCAACGGCGCCAAAACTTGTTGTGAAATTTTAAAGTACTCGCAAGTGTACGAACCGTGCTGAAGTATAGTTTGACAAGAACGAGGTCGAACTCACAAGGACTTGAATGAACATAGGAAAATTAATAAAATCTTAACCAAGTTAATCCTAATCTAGTTTAATAAAAAATAATTGTTTGCAATTAAATATACTAAGCAAATAATTAAACTAAGCACAGATATAATATAAAGCAGTAAAGAGATGTAAACAATCTAGAGAAAGGAATTAAGGTTTTGAAATCTACCTTGTAAGTCATATCAGCATATATTTATGATCATTAACTTTTCCCAACTAATTCATGATAATCTAGAAATCAATCTTGCTACCATGGAAAATAATATCATAAAAAGCATCAAATCCCAGCTCCACCGTGTTAATATCCTGTTACTCTCCCTAGTAGGAGCCACTCTCTCTCTCGGCTTCCATGAGCGCTCCCTCCCCACTTCTCAGGGTCATCACTTGGATCTTAGTAACCCTAGGACTCACCCCAAACACCAACCACATAGACCAAATAGTTATAGAAGGACTACAACACCTACAACTCACAAAGGAAGAAGAAGAAGAAGACATTGCCATCTCAGTTACAAGCAGAACATATCTAATCGAGGAATGTGCACTAAGCTTATTTGGCCAATTTCTTGCAGATCAGCACCAGAACCTACGTGCGCTAAAAAACACCTTGAGGTTAGCTTGGAAGTTAGGGTCTGATCTAAGAATAGTCGACATTGGGAAGAATATTTTCCAGTTCAAATTCAGCTCAAAATACCAAATGGAATGGGTTAAGAAGAATGGCCCTTGGAATTTCGATAACAACCTTCTGCTTCTATGCAGATGGAGGAAAGGTTTAACGGTCTCAAACTTGACCTTCACCCACTCACCGTTCTGGATACAGATTTGGGGTCTGCCTTTTGAAAATATGACGGAGGAGGTCGGAAGGGACCTAAGGAAAAGGTTAGGAAACTATATTGAGACCGACAAACGCTCTTGGTTTTTAGAACAGGCAAAATTTATGAGGATACATGCCGACCCACCAATTGATAAACCCCTATGAAGAGGGGGCCTCGTTGTAAACCCAGATGGTGAGAAATATTGGGTAACCTTCAAATACGAAATACGAAAGGCTACCCAATTTCTTCTTCCAATGTGGGATCCTTGGACATGACGAGAAAAATTGTCCAGGCTTCCCTTACAGCTTCGACTTTCCCAGACAATATGGAGATTGGTTACGTGCAAATGGAAACTCTAAGATAGGCACTAACAAATACAAGACCTCAAATAGTGGAGGTTTGGAAGAAAGAATGGGAGAAGGAACCACACCGGTCAAAAGGAAATTCCAGAAACTCCAAAAGGTCACTCAAAATCCAAGAACACAATATCAGAAGGAGTCATGCAGATCGCGAAGAATCGAGTGAGATGGGACACGCCAAGAGCCTCGAGTTCCACGCAACCAAAGGGGTATCCCTCACGTGACCCTTAGAACATAACATCCTTGGGCTCATGAAGTCATAAGCCCCCTAAAGCCCAACAAGGTACATAACATAATATGAGAAAAGCCCCATGTC
This sequence comes from Lithocarpus polystachyus, assembly GCA_033629205.1. Taxonomy (NCBI): domain Eukaryota; kingdom Viridiplantae; phylum Streptophyta; class Magnoliopsida; order Fagales; family Fagaceae; genus Lithocarpus; species Lithocarpus polystachyus. The sequence continues at coordinate 56,616,942 of CM066164.1, read as the reverse complement.
TCCATAAGCACAAACAAAGGAAACCAGGCTAAAGGCAAAGCAAATTGGAAAAGAATAGCAAGGGCACAAGGGAAACAGACCCAAAAAGAAACTCAGCAACCCATTGGAGAGCTTTTGGATAAAAAATGTTCAAGGAAGATTGAATTTCTAGAAGATGAAATAAACAGACCTCTTAAACAACTCCGTGACTCACTCCATACAAGTGCCAATGACACATCTGAGGGATTGGCAATGAATGCTCTTTTGGGCTTTATGCCCTACAATCCAATTTATTGGCATGTCCTAAATAATTAAATTATTTAATTATATGAGACTATCTATAAATGAACTAATGGGACATTATCTTAGTCTATGAGATGCATAGTATGTGATTTATGTGATTTAGTCACAGAAGATATAAATCACAAGTTCTTTGTAAACTCAAAATTTTAGTTCGTAGTTGGTGATGAAATTGAGCATTTCATCTGCGAAGACTATAACATATCAACTAAGATGATTTGTCTTGATCATGGAAGTGGAGACTTATAGTTGATGTGTTGATATGTTTTAAGAGTTAAGACATATTGAACTAGACCGCTCTGAGATTTATTATTCTCCTAACGACTGTCAAATGAATAATAAATCTCATGACTTCTATTTAAATCAACTCTAAATCCTGAGAGAATAATGGACTTGATCATGAGGTGTAGGTTGCTTTGATATATCAGGAGTGAGATCTAAAAATCACGATCAAAATCTTAGTATGTTGGGCAGCCGTATTTAGTGTTAATGGAACATATATTCTCAAGATGGAATTCATAATCTCTTAACGGAAATATAAAATATTCCCTTGAGATAAGTTTAATGGGTTTGGTTATTTAGAGTGTTAGGCCCAACCACTTTAGTTACTAAAGTATAAATTTATGGAATTGGATTTTATAAATATATGATGATTAACATAAAGGATTAAACCTAGTACTCAAGGATTAAGATGTAGTAATCTTCAAAGTGGCAGTCTATATTCAGGACTTTTTATTACTACGAATATTTTTAAGAAGGGGCTGCATGTATAATAAAGTCTTGGGTTATAATTTATTATAAAGTGCAATTATATTCATATAGTGGTATTAAATATAATTAATGGTAACTTTGGACTTGTCAAGAGTTAATAGAAAAGCCCAAGGCCTATTGAAGCTAGAGTCTTATTTGTTCCCTTTTGGTCCCACTCCAACCACATACTAGAGCCCAATTGGAATGGCCCAAAAGGCTAGCCCAATTAGATAATCAGTTATATATAAGGAGAGAAACATACAAAATTTCATAAGTGTTTTCATTAAGATCTCACATAAGAGAATGAAATGGTTTGTATGTAAGTGTTGGACACTCTCTTATGCTCTCCTTAGAAACTGATTGAGAGACCACACTTCTTAGGCATTAAGTGGAATTGGAGTGAAGATTAAAAGTATTCCCAAGTACTTCTAATCTTTTGGTTATAAATTTCACCACACCAAGGTACGCTTTCTTTTTCTTAAATTCTGAAACTTACATAGTACATGTTATCAATTGCAAATGAAGTAGATCTGTTACCTTTTTGCTGCATATGTTTTGTATGTGACACAAACATGTGTTTTTCTTACATGCTCTATGTTGGAACTGCTGGGGGATTGGGATCCCCCAAACAATTTTTGTGCTTCATGACTATGTGAGGCGCTAAAGTCCCAAGCTCGTCTTCTTATCGAAGATGGAATCAAAGAAGAAACACATGGAGAAAATAAAATACAAGCTGGGCTTTTCGAATGATTTGATTGTTCCTAGCAGGGGTCGGAGTGGAAGCCTAGCCCTCCTCTGGTCCAATGATATGAACTTAGAAATCAAAAGCTTTTCAAACAACCATATTGATGCAATTATCACTAACCCAAATGACAGTTTCTCCTAGAGATTCATGGGGTTTTATGGGCACCCCGAAACCCATCTAAAGGGGGATTCTTGGAAACTTCTTTCCTATCTTAATAATCAATTCTCTTTACCATGGTTTTGTTATGGAGATTTTAATGAAGTTCTCTCTGTAAATGAAAAAGTAGGTGGATCACAAAGGTCCCAACATCGAATGGAAGGCTTTCATCTGGCAGTGAACCTATGTGGCTTCCAAGACCTTGGTTACTATGGTCCAAACTTCACCTGGTGCAATATGCAAGAAGGCGCCAAAAAATTTCCCTACGTCTCGATAGAGCTCTTGCCACCTTTGATTGGCTAAGCCACTTTGAAGAAACCAGAGTTCATCCCATGGTTTAATCAACATTGGACCATTGTATCGTCACAATCTCAGACTCCTCAGGCCCAATCCACCGCGGCAAATGCCGCTTTCACTTCGAAGCCATATGGGTCAAAAGAGTTGACAATCGTGAAATCATTGAATCAGCCTAGAACTCTGGTAGCCTCTCCACCACCCGAGAGGGGGTTACATCAAATCTCCAAAGACATGCAAGTGACCTAGCAGCCTGGAACAAGAAAAAAAAAAAAAAAAAAAAAAAAAAAAAAAAAAAAACACCACTAAGAAAAGGAAAACTCTCAACTCCCTCACAATGCAGGACCATGAGGGCTCCCTTGGATCAGAGATAAATAAGATAAGAAGAAAGATAAATGATCTCCTTGACAGTGAAGAAACCATGTGGCACCAACAAAGCAAAGTCCAATGGTACAAGGAAGGAGACTGCAATACAAAATTCTTCCATGCCTGAGCCTTAGAGAGAAAGAAAAAGAATACAATCTTCGGCTTATGGACAACAATGGGCATTGGTGTGAGAGTAAAGAGAGCATTGCAGCCACTGCAGTGGACTACTTCACGAAAATGTATTCCATCTCCTCCCCCACTGGAATCAGAGAAATCACTGCAGCAATTCCCATGTGTGTCACTCATGAGATGAACTCAGAACTGACCAGGCCATTCACCAAAGAAGAAGTCATCAGAGCCCTTCATCAGACTCATCCAACTAAAGCTCCTAGCCCCAACGGTAGGTCCACCATCTTTTATCATAATTTTTGGAGCATTGTAGGTTCTGATATCACAAATATGTCCTGAATGCGCTTAATCACAAAGTGCCCACGGCTGAAATAAACAAAACAAACATCTCTTTGATCCCAAAAAATCAAACATCCCACTAAAATGACAAAATTTAGACACATCAGTCTTTGTAATGTGGTCTATATGATTTAATAGGCCAAGAATGTATTGACTCCTTGTGATGTATTAACTAATTAATTTGCCAACTTGATTAATTAATCAGATTAACATACAATTTGCATGGCAGTACAAACAAATCACCAAGTAACTAAATGCAAAGAAAAATAAATGATACAAGTGATTTGTTTATGAATGGGGAAAACCACCGAGGCAAAACCCTACCGAGTGATTTTAAGGTCACCACTCCCGAGAATCCACTATTATCAAAACAAGCGATTACAAGTAAAGGAATCCCAGTACCTTATACCAACCTATAGTTGAACCCTTACCCCAATACCGAATTGGACTTGTCCTATAGTGACAATCTCTCCTTTAATAGCACAGCTCCCAGTACGTGACTAGCCAATTGCACAAATGCTAATACGCGACTTAATCACTAACTTGAGAAAGATGTTCGTTGCAAAGTTCTTCAGTTTATCACACGATGAAGATCAAGAAGCTCCTTGGTCACAAAACCCTATGGTGTACAAACACATCAGCTTCTTCAGAAGAAAGATGAACTAGGGAAAATTCTGTCTCCGGTCACAATTTGCATGAACAAGACTTAGCTCTATACTCGCGCAACCTTTGACAGCCCTTAAAATAATCCTTAAATATGTTTAGGGTTGTTAGAAAAGAAAGCCGAAACACATCCTCACGGATTGGAGCGAAATCAGCTTCTAAAGAACTGAATTTCGTAAACCTCGACAGATAGGGTATCTATCGAGATAGTTGTCGAGCTTTGGGCTTCAGCAGCTTTTTAAACCTCTATAGATGCTAGCTATTGAGCTTTAAAATCCAGCACTTTCTCACTTGTTTCTTGGACAGACTTGCATGGTTTTAACACTTGAACTTGAGACCTTATTCCTTGAAGCATTAAACACATCCTAGATCTACCCAATTAAAAGTAAAGTGCGTCTTGTCAAAGGATTAGCCAATTCTAAATTGACATATATTCCTAACAGCAAATCACATATGTCCTAACAAGCTTATCTCCAAAACCCTTGCCAATTGGCTCAAGGCTATTCTTCCACACATCATATCAGAAAATCAGAGTGCTTTCACTACTGATCGCTTAATCATGGATAATGTCCTAGTGGCATTTGAATACATGCACTACCTAAACCATAAAAATGAAGGGAAAGACAGCCATATGCCAATTAAATTAGACATGAGCAAAGCGTTTGACCGGGTTGAGTGAGATTTCATTAGGGGGTAATGGAAAGGCCAGGTTTTGACAAAAAATGGATTCATCTTATTATGCAATGTGTTTCCTTTGTCTCTTATTTAGTATTCATAAATGGAGAAGCTTATGGCAACATCACCTCTACTAGAGGTCTCCAACAAGGCAACCCACTCTCTCCATATCTGTTCTTGCTCTGTGCAGAAGGTTTATCTGCCCTTATCTATTAGGATGCCCATAATCACCAGATCAGTGGGATTTCTATTTGTAGAGGCTGCCCAATCATTACCCACCTCTTCTTTGCCGACGACAGCCTCCTCTTCTGCAAAGCCAATGCCCAGGAATGCCTTAACCTTGTCAAATCCTTGAATGCTATGAAAAAGCTTCTGGGCAAAAAATTAACACTGACAAGTCAGCCGTCTTCTTCAGCCTAAACACCCAAAGGAGAGTATCTTGCACATCCTTGGCCCAATACAGGACTCCCGACAAAGCAAATACCTTGGCCTCCCATCCATCATAGGCAAATCAAAAACCCAAGTGTTTGCAGAAATAAAGGAAATAAATGAAGACCGCTCTGATACCAATGTTAGGAAATATACATGTATGCATCGCATACAAAACATACGCAGCGAAAAATAAACGGATCTACTTCATTCGCAATTGATAACATGCACTATATAGGTTTCAGAATATAAGAACAAGAGAGTGTACCTTGATGCGGTGAAATTCAAAACCGAATGAAGAAGTACTCGGGAAGACTTTCAATCTTCACTCCAATTCCACTTGATGCCCAAGATGTGTGGTCTCTCAATCAGTTCTATGTTTTCTAGAGAGGATATGAAACAGTGTCTCTCTTCCTTATCTTATATTTTATTACACTTATTAAACATACAAACCATTTTATTCTATATAAAATTCTGTATGTTTCTCTCCACATAACTGATTATCTAATTGGGCTAGCCTTTTGGGCCTTCCCAATTGGGCTTTAGTGGGTGGCTTGGAGTGGCACCAAAAGAGAACAAATAAGACACTAGCTTCAATGGGCCTTGGGCTTTTCTGTCAACTCTTGACAAGTCCAAAGTTACCATTAATTATATTTAATACCACTATATAAATATAATTGCACTCTAGGCCTCATTAATAAATTATATCCCAAGACTTTATTATACATGCAACCCCTTCATAAAATATTCGTAGTAATACAAAGTCATGAATATAGACTGCCACTTTGTAAATTATTACATCTTAATCCTTGAGTACCCGGTTTAATCCTTTTGAGTTATTCACCATATATTTATAGAATCCAATTTCATAAATATATACTTTAGTCTTACCAAAGTAGTTAGGCCTAACTCTCTGAATAACTGTACCCATTAAACTTATCTCAAGGGAATATTTTATATCTCCGTTAAGAGACTATGAATTCCATCCTGAGAATATATGTTCCATCAACACTAAATGTGGCTGCCCAACATACTGAGGTTTTGACCGTTACTTTAGATCTCACTCCTGATATATCAAAGCAACTTACATTTCATTATCAGGTCCATTATTCTCTCAGGATTAAAAGTTCATGTGAATACAAGTCGTGAGATTTATTATTCAATTGACAGTCGTTAGGAGAATAATAAATCTCATAGCAGTCCAGTTCAATATGTCTTAACTCTTAAAACATATCAACATATTAACTAGAAGTCACCACTTCCATGATCAAGACAAATCATCGTAGTTAATATATTATAGTCTTCGCAGATGAAATGCCCAATTTCATCACTGACTACGAACCAAAATTCTGAGTTTACAAAGAACTTGTGATCTATATATTCTGTGACTAAATTACATAAATCACATACTATGCATCTCATGGACTATTTGATAATGTCCGAATATTCATGTTACCATTATTTTAGATAAGAATAAAACAACTTTATTAAACACAATATTAAGTCATACATCATTTCTCACATAATGTCATACATAATATCATACATAGCATCATACAATAAGATTTAAGGGCACATATCCTAACAATCTCCCACTTGCCCTAAAGACTATTGTGCACTAATCTAACTCCCATTCCCTCCAAATGTGACTCGAAGGTCCTTTGAGGTAAGGCTTTGGTAAAGGAATCTGCTAGATTATTTGCACTTTCAATCTTTGCAACCACCACATCTCCACGAGCAACAATGTCTCGAATGATGTGCTACTTTCTCTCAATGTGCTTTCCTTTCTTGTGATTCCTTGGATCTTTGGATTGTGCAACCACTCCACTATTGTCACAAAACAATGTGATAGGAACTTGCTCCATTCTCACTACACCAAGATCAAAAAGGAATTTATTGAGCCAAACAGCTTCCTTTGCCGCCTCACAAGCAGCAACATATTCAGCTTCCATGGTGGAGTCCGCAATACAAGATTGCTTAACACTCCTCCAACTTATGGCTTCACCTCCCATGGTGAAAACACATCCTGACGTGGACTTTCTGAAATCTAGATCTGATTGAAAGTCTGAATCTGTATAGCCAATGAGAATCAAATCCTCACAACGGTAAACAAGCATATAATCTTTCGTTCTCCGTAGATACTTGAGAATATGCTTTACAACTTGCCAATGTTGTGGTCCTGGATTTGATTGATATCGGCTGACCATGCCAACTGAAAAACAGATATCCGGTCTAGTACAAAGCATGGCATACATGAGACTTCCTACTGCAGAAGCATAAGGAACTTGTCTCATCATATCTTCTTCCTCTTAAGTCTTAGGCCTTTGATCATCAGACAGAGGAACTCCATGTCTGAAAGGAAGTAATCCTTTCTTGGAGTTTTGCATGCTAAACCGTTCTAGTACCTTATCTATATATTTAGCTTGTGATAAGCCTAACATCTTATTCTTACGATCTTGCCAAAGCTTGATCCCTCGAATAAAGTTAGCCTCGCCCAAGTCCTTCATATCAAATTGGCTTGACAACCAAACCTTTACTGATGACATTACACCTACATCATTTCCAATGAGTAAAATATCATCAACATAAAGCACTAGGAACATTACTACTTTGTCTTGATGTCTTTTGTACACACATGGTTCATCAAGATTTTGTTCAAAACCAAATGATTTGATTGCTTGATCAAATCTAATGTTCCATGACCTAGATGCTTGCTTAAGTCCATAAATGGACCTATTCAATTTGCATACCATATGCTCTTGGTCAAACCTTCTAGTTGCATCATATAGATTTCCTCTTCAAGATTGCCATTGAGAAATGCAGTCTTGACATCCATTTGCCAAATCTCATAATCATAATGAGCAGCAATGGATAAGAGAATTCTGATAGATTTAAGCATTGCTACTGGTGAAAAGGTTTCCTCATAATCAATACCTTCTTTTTGAGTATACCCTTTTGCCACCAGCCTTGCTTTAAAGGTTTCAACATTTCCATCTATCCCTCTCTTCCTCTTGTAAACCCATTTGCAACCAACAGGTTTAATGCCGTTAGGCGCCGTTACAAGATCCCAAAATTGATTGGAATACATGGAATCTAATTCTGATTTCATAGCTTGGACCCAATAATGTGCATCTATATCATTCATTGCTTCTTCATAAGTGTAAGGATCAATTTCGGCCTCCTCTGAGATAGCCTCATAAGTCTCTCCAAGACCTATGAATCTTATAGGTGGCCTAACATTCCTCCCACTACGACGAGGCAACTGTGTACTAGACATCTCATGAATAGTATCTTGTGGTGTATCCAATACAGTCACATCGTCCCTAGTTTCAACCATTGGTTGTTGAATTACAAGTTCATTCATTTCAGCCAAGACAACTCTACTTCTAGGAGTAAAATTATTCATATAGTCATATTCCAAGAATTTAGCATTTGTACTAACAAAAACATTGTTATCTTTATCACTATAGAATAAATAACCCCTAGTTTCTTTTGGATAACCCACAAGCAAACATACTTCTGATTTTGGTTCCAACTTATCAGACTTCCCTTTTAACACATGTGCTGGACAACCCCAAATGTGGAGATATTTCATACTAGGCTTATGCCCACTCCACAATTCCATGGGTGTTTTGGGAACAGATTTTGATGGAACTAAATTCAAAAGATGTATTGTTGTATCTAAGACATAACCCCAAAAAAAAAAAAGGTAAAGTTGAGTAACTCATCATGGACCTAACCATTTCTAAAAGAGTCATATTCCTTCTTTCTGCTACACCATTTTGTTGGGGAGTTCCAGGTGCAGTCAATTGGGATACAATCCCATTTTGAGTTAAGTAATCCTTGAAATCCCCAAGAAGGTATTCGCCACCACGATCAGATCGAATGGCCTTTATGTGTTTACCCAATTGATTCTCAACTTCAGCCTTAAACTCTTTGAATTTTTCAAAGGCTTCGGACTTCCGTCTCATTAGGTACACATAACCAAATATAGAGTAATCATCGGTGAACGTGATGAAGTACTCATAACCTCCTTTTGCTTGGGTTGACATAGGACCACAAACATCCATATGAACTAATTCTAGCAACTCTTGGGCTCTTCTACCTTTTGCATTAAAAGGTCGTTTGGTCATTTTGCCTTCCAAACAAGATTCACAAATTGAAAATTCATCAAAGTCCAATGGCTCTAAGAGACCATCTTTGATCAGTCTTTGAATTCTGTTTGGATTAATATGACCCAAACGCAAGTGCCAAAGATATGCATCATTAGTAGAAGGAAACTTTCTCTTTAATGATTTTACATGAGAGTTATTATCTAATTCAGAATTGTATAATTCATGCTTATCAGGAGTTAAAATATAAAGACCATCCACAATATTGCCAGAACAAATAAACATTTTATCCTTCTTTATTACAACATTGTCTTTAAGGATAACACAATATCCAGTTTTACCTAAATAAGTTGCAGAAATTAAATTCCTACGAACATTAGGTATAAATAAACAGTCTTCCAATATTAAAACCCTAGATTCAAAACATAAATTAAACACTCCAATAGCTACAACTGGAATCCTACTCCCATCAGTCAAGGTCAGAAACAACTCTCCTTCTTTAAGTCTTCTGGTCTCCTGGAACCCCTGCAAAGAATTGCAGATGTGATTAGTACAACCTGAATCCACACACCAGGAATCTGTGGGATTTTGTACCAAACATATTTCAAGAAGGAATGAAATTTTCATACCCTTATTGGCAGCCTTGAACTTTGGACAATTCCTCTTCCAATGTCCTTTCTCACCACAATGGAAACATTTTTCTTTCAGCTTCTTTCCTTTGTCGGCAACCCCTAAGACAATTTGTTTACCCTCCTGCTTAGTGAAGTCCTTCTTCTTCTTCTTCTTACCCTTGCCTTTCGACTTAGGTTGAGAAGTAGAAGCTTCACCCACAATGGCTTCAACATTAGAAGTACCAAGGATGGCTTCCGCCGCTACCAACTCATTCATTAATTCAGACAAAGAATAAATCTTTTTGTTCATGTTATAATTAAGTCTGAATTCCTTGAATGATTCCAGTAGTGACTGGAGTATCATATCCACTTAGGATTCTCCATCAATGTCGGCACCCAAAACTTCCAATGTATTCAGATTAGAGATCATTATAAGACAATGTTCTCTCACTGAACTACCTTCAGCCATTTGAGTATTATAAATTTGCCTCATGGTTTCTTGCCTTGCAGAACGGCCTTGCTCACCAAACATCTCCTTCAGACTTTTCATAATGTCCGAAGCTAGTTCTACATCCTGCATTTGATGCTGTAGAACATTTGAGATGGACGCTAGGATGTAGCACTTGGCCATTTCATTAGATTTCTGCCAACGATCATATCATTGTTTTTCCTCAGGAGGAGCATCTAATGAAGGAAAGCTAGGACATGGTTGAGTAAGCACATATTTGTGCTCTTCAGCTGCGAGAACTATGTCCAAGTTTCTTTTCCAGTCAACATAATTGGTTCCAGTCAGTTTGTTTTGATTAAGAATGCTAACAAGTGGGCTAAATGATGCCACGTTCAAATCTGAAATAATAAACATGAATATAATACGTAAACTGGACATTATCAATTTAGCATATAAACATATAATATGGAACCTTAATAAAACCATAATATAATATATGCAACGACAACCCAATCTCGCAATTAATATTCCTCGGTAGCGAGGTCATACCAATCACTATGATTAAGCAAGGATTATCCTCATTATTAATGCTATCATGGTAACTCTTACCAAACAAAAATAATTTGCCGTTTATCCTTTAGCCTCTAAGTAATAATGACATAGCTCCGTAGGGAGGTTAACATCATACTTAGTCTAGTGTACACCATTGTCTAGAATCAATGTGAGTCACCAAGTAACTCCACGGTAGCATGGTCGCTTTTAATGTAAAAACACACTTCATCTATCATTAAGAAGTTTAACCTGTAGTACCATGAATTAAACACCCTCCATAGGGAGCAAGGCATATACGCCAAGGTGAGGTGATTAATCACACTACTATAAACCGACAATGGAGGCCGTGAGATCCAACCCTTGAATCTCTCTCCCACTAGATGTTTTAAATTAAAGGTTTTTATCTTTTAAACATGCATAAACTAATTATACACAGCCTTTATACTAAGCACTTTTTCTTACGAAAAAGGCGTATTTAATCACACACTTTTAAGTTTGAAAACACTTAGAAAAATTCAGATTTTCCTTCTTTCGGTCGATCGAATGTGCCCCTCGATCGGTCGAAAAAATTAAACAATTCAAACTTGACCTTCTGTCTTGTTCGATTGATACTCGATCGCCTCTCGATCAATCGAAAAGAAAATTCGATCGATCGACTAGCAATCGAATATCAATCGATTCAAAAGATTGGTCACTGTTTTACTCGATCGATCAAAAGTAAATTTCGATCGATCGAAACTCGTAAAACTCGAATTTCTAGATATTCTTCTAAGGTAGTTTTCAACGGTTTTGCATGATTAACAACCATCATATGAACATGATAGACAGAGATTGATATCAAAACTGAAATCTATTGATGCTATAGCCTTAAAGATCAATTTAACATTCTTAAATTCATAGTTAAACAACATCATAACATCAATATCAGTTTTTATCAAATCATAGTTTCAACAACCATGCAGAAAATTAAATGTATAATCTTCTATCAACTTGAAACTATTATCTCTGATTCCAAAACAGACAAAACATGTTATACAGATTCGAAATGAAGACCGCTCTGATACCAATGTTAGGAAATATACATGTACGCATCGCATACAAAACATACGCAGCGGAAAATAAACAGATCTACTTCATTCGCAATTAATAACATGTACTATGTAGATTTCAGAATATAAGAACAAGAAAGTGTACCTTGATGCGGTGAAATTCAAAACCGAATGAAGAAGTACTCGGGAAGACTTTCAATCTTCACTCCAATTCCACTTGATGCCCAAGATGTGTGGTCTCTCAATCAATTCTATGTTTTCTAGAGAGAATATGAAAGAGTGTCTTTCTTCCTTATCTTATATTTTATTACACTTATTAAACATACAAACCATTTTATTCTATATAAAATTCTGTATGTTTCTCTCCACATAACTGATTATCTAATTGGGCTAGCCTTTTGGGCCTTCCCAATTGGGCTTTAGTGTGTGGCTTGGAGTGGGACCAAAAGGGAACAAATAAGACACTAGCTCCAATGGGCCTTGGGCTTTTCTGTCAACTCTTGACAAGTCCAAAGTTACCATTAATTATATTTAATACCACTATATAAATATAATTGCACTCTAGGCCTCATTAATAAATTATATCCCAAGACTTTATTATACATGCAACCCCTTCATAAAATATTCGTAGTAATACAAAGTCATGAATATAGACTGCCACTTTGTAAATTACTACATCTTTATCCTTGAGTACCCGGTTTAATCCTTTTGAGTTATTCACCATATATTTATAAAATCCAATTTCATAAATATATACTTTAGTCTTACTAAAGTGGTTAGGCTTAACTCTCTGAATAACTGTACCCATTAAACTTATCTCAAGGGAATATTTTATATCTCCGTTAAGAGACTATGAATTCCATCTTGAGAATATATGTTCCATCAACACTAAATGTGGCTGTCCAACATACTGAGGTTTTGACCGTTACTTTAGATCTCACTCCTGATATATCAAAGCAACCTACATTTCATGATCAGGTCCATTATTCTCTCAGGATTAAAAGTTCATGTGAATACAAGTCGTGAGATTTATTATTCAATTGACAGTCGTTAGGAGAATAATAAATCTCACAGCGGTCCAGTTCAATATGTCTTAACTCTTAAAACATATCAACATATTAACTAGAAGTCACCACTTCCATGATCAAGACAAATCATCGTAGTTAATATGTTATAGTCTTCGCAGATGAAATGCCCAATTTCATCACCGACTACAAACCAAAATTCTGAGTTTACAAAGAACTTGTAATCTATATATTCTGTGACTAAATCACATAAATCACATACTATGCATCTCATGGACTATTTGATAATGTCCGAATATTCATGTTACCATTATTTTAGTTAAGAATAAAACAACTTTATTAAACACAATATTAAGTCATACATCATTTCTCACATAATGTCATACATAATATCATATATAGCATCATACAATAGAATTTAAGGGCACATATCCTAACAGATGGTGCTACCACTAAGGATAGCAAAAACTCCAACATCGGGGTCATAATCCGCGACTCCCATGGCATTGCTATTGCAGTGTTGAACAAGGTCCTTCTAGCCCCTTACACAGCAGAAGTGATTGAAGCTCTCGCATTGCTCCATGGTGCTTTATTTGCCTTGAAAATGGAGGTTTCCCATGCAATCTTTGAATCGGATTCCCTCTCTCTCATATAATCAATTAACTCAGGGGCTATGCGAGGTGAGGTCAAACACATTCTGCAGAATATTAAATCTATTACACCTTCTTTTAGCTGGTGTTCATTTTAGCATCTGAAAAGGGAAGGAAATAGAGTAGCGCATGAGCTGGCCAAGAATGCAAGAGTCACTGGTGTTTCTTTAATTTGGAAGGGGGTTAACCCCAATGTAGTGGAACATCTCCTAATTAAGGAGATCCCTAGCTGACTGTTTATACCCCTCTCTGTTGTATTTCAATTTTAGATAGAACGAAATCTTCCATATTTTTCCATCAAAAATATATATATTATCATTAAAAATTCTATTTAAATATCTAAAGCATGCTCTTCTTTGCTTCTTAAGTATAAAATCAAATCATCAATTGTATCCATAACCAAACAAATCACAAGAGATATCCAATTTTAAAATCAAGAAATAATAAACCAAGCATTCAATTAATTAAGATAAATCCTAAATCATGAGAAAAACATGATTGAACTCATGTCTAGAATCCCATCTAAGTCAATTGATACGAAGCAAGAACAATTTAAATCATTAAAGAACAACTATTGTGGGATAAATCAAATCACATAAATAATACAAATAATCCTTATTAAGGTTTCATCCTTAACCCTAATTATAAATTTAGCTACTCGTGGTAATAGAAATAAAACACAAGAATAAAATACTAAACATTATACTAGACAAATAAAATAAAAAAAGAAATAGTCACAATGCTTTCATGGAGAAAAGCTACAGAGGAGCCACATGTGGAACTGCCTCTTGCTCTAATTTTTTGATTTGCATCTCAGCCCTAGCACTAGCCTTACTTTTCTGTTTGCTCATATTTATATCACACAAAGACACATGCACCTCAAAGAGAAGCCGCTTGACTCGATGAAAATTCCTGATACAAGTGAAACTTGGATTGTAAGCCACACGCTACGCTTTAAGTTATGCCCAGCCGAAACCAAAGACTAGCCCAAGAGTGTTTGTGTTTCAATAAGAAATAGAGAGGCCCACCAACAATTAACAAATGTTCATTTAAACCTCAAGCCCAAGTATCTCTTCCACGTGAATAAGCTCCCTATCAATTAGTTCTTTTCTTTGCTCCTTCACGTATCTCTCGGTCCTTCTTTTCATGTTGGCTTTGAATCAATAGGCCTGGACCTCTTTTCTTTAATTTTCTTTCTACTTGCTTAGCTCATCTTGATTTTATTTTATTTACTTAATGCCCTCCAGGTCCTTCAGGTTGGGTTAGCAACTGGCTTAACCCCACTTAGCATGTAAAGCCCTTATCACCTATTAAACAAAGATAATATATAATCGGTCGCAAAATAGCTTAAAAGTATGGCCAAAAAATGCAAATATGAGATTATTCTATTATATATATATACGGACGCGCTTTTAATGGTTTTTTGGATATCTCAACCATTTTAACTCGATTTCAACCCATGAATAGTAGTTGGAAAAGGAATTTGATAATTTTCACAATAGCACTAGTCCCAACCCATTCTGACGGTTGGATCAAAATTAGGGTTTCTAGTGTCCCTAGAAGTCAACCTTGGGTCAAACATGGTCGAAGTTGTCGAAAATCACCGAGTAGCTTGGGTTTGACATAGAAACATGAAAAATGTTGTTTTGGGATGATTTTAACCTAACTTTGACCTTTGGTCAACCTAGGGTTAACTAGGGGCATTTTGGTCAATTTGACTTGAAATGGCACTTTGAGTGCTCCAATGCCCGAACGAGTTGCGTCATGTCAATGTAGATGTTTCTGCAGCCCCATGGAGGAAAGATAATATCTTTGAAATTTTGGGGTTCAGCACGCAAATCGAATGCAGACAAAATACGATGTATACACCGCTTATACGACAGATTCCTTCAAAGGCTTCCTTACATAGGATACTGATTATGTTGCCTGGTTTTTGGCATCATCGGCTGGACCCGTTATTGATGACTGCCCTATAAGCGGGGGCAGAGTTCTCGGGGGCATTGTACACAACCAGAAGGCTTCAGAGGCCCATTTGGGATCACATGTAGAGGCCCTGCAGGCTCGGGTACGAGATCGTGAGAGTGCTGTTGTCACCAAGAAGGGGTACATGCAAGAGGAGATTGCTAGAGCATTGGCTCGGAAGAGGGAACGATGGCAAAGAGAACGAGAGAGTCAGATCATTGCCATGGAGAGAGAGAGAGAGAGGGGCCAACATATTGCAGAGGCAGGCTTGCTCCAAGGGTATATTGGCTTCCTAATCGATGAAATGAAGGGCCATAGGATGTCTGTGCCTCCAGCGCCCTACATTCCTGGCAGGAATCCTCCCATTTGGAGACACAAGACCATGTACATGACAGTTCCTCTAGGTCTTGTTGGCAGATGGGGATTCGCTCCCGTTTCAGATTTGGCACATGGATGGGTCCCAGGTTCTTCGGCTGGGCAAGCTAGTCCTTCTACTGGTCGAATTGCTGGTGATGGTGCCAATGACGGCAACACTAGTCGCTTTGCTGATGACTCTATTAGAGATGATGAGGACTCTCCTAAGATTAGCCACTGTTGTTGTATATTCATGATGTTGTAGCCCCTGCATACGCATGTATTCATTTCCTTGTACAATTTCTGACATTGACCCATGGTGGGCTAGACATGTATATATTATATTGCCCCATAGTGGGCCCAGACTATATTTTGCTATTGCCTCTTTGTAGGCTTCCTAACATGTATGTATGATTGCCCTATCTTGGACCCGGACTATATTTCAATATTGCATCTTAGTAGGCTTCTGGACATGTATGTTGATATTGCCTCTTAGTAGGCTCAGATGTATGTATGGACATTGCCTCCTGGTAGGCTTGGATGTATATTTCTTGATATCGCCTCTTGAAAGGCTTAGATTTATGTTTGGACATTGCCTTTTGGTAGGCTTAGATGTATACATGGATATCGCCTCTTGGTAGGCTCAAATGTATGCATGGATATTGCCTCTTGGTAGGCTCAGATGTATGTTGATATCGCCTCTTGGCAAGCTCACATGTATGTTGATATCGCCTCTTGGCAGGCTCACATGTATGTATGAATATTTCCTCTTGGTAGGCGCAGATGTATTTTTACCATTAGCACTTTAGCATTTATGAACCTGTTGTACCACTGTTGTTATTAATGCATTGTTTCATTTGCATCGTACCATATTTTCACTAGTTTACAGATAAAATCTGATAATGATTGATCCACTGGGGGATATTAAAAAGGAAGAGACCGCATAAAATAAAACTGCCCCAGTGTAGGTTTTATACGGTTCTTAACATGAGAAGAAAGGTTCCCAGTGGGACAGACCCGTCATTGTACCCGAAGTTTCGATTTTGAGCGTATTAAGTTGTAGAAATGGACCAAACCGTGCAAAATAAACTACCCCAATATGGATTTTGCATGGTTCTAAAGTAAACAACCGACTTAAAGTAGGATTAGAATCGCACTGGACGATATGGGTTTCTTGACAACCCTGATTATGAACATGGACTTCCCTAAGCGGGATTTCTTAGACTCACCATATGGCGAAATGCATTGATTGACCTGGCTATCGAAGAAAATGACCGGTGCTCTAGAAAGGTTTCGTATAGTAACTGATCATTGTGATCTTCATACCATACTGGATGGATTGCTATCAATGATTGAGAGTGGCCTTGGCACTGTTCCATTTCATATCTTGATAACAGGGCTGAACCAACCCCTGAATCAGATTTTGATAATGAGGTTCAAGATATTCCAGACAAGACATGCAAAAATAAACTGCCCCAATGTAGGTTTTGTGCGAAAAATCCCCAAATGGACTGGTTTGCTACTGAACCGCCCGTGAGTTTGAGGTTAGAGTTGAGAGTACTCTTTAAGTACATGGGTGAGTGCCTGACAGGGGCTATTAGAGACAGGGATTGCTGCAAGAAGGCCTTTGATACCATTGTGCAGGACTTTGATGAGATGGGGAAGACATACAAGGCTAAGCTCGCCACACTTCAAGTTAAGGGGTCAAATCCCTTCAACCATAGAGGCTAACTGCACTCAGTTGAGATCTTAGGTTGCGAGCTTGGAGAATGAGTTAGCAGATCTTACTCAGATATTCACCATCCTGAGCCAAATTAGAGATGAGGAAAGGGCCACACTAGAGGTTAGTCATTCCAAGGCGAGCAGCAGGCTGTTGATTTAGCCATGAGGCTGTTGGAAAATCTGGTTTTGCACTCTAGGCCGTAATAATAAATTATATCCCAAGACTTTACTATACATGCAACCCCATCATAAAATATTCGTAGTAATACAAAGTCATGAATATAGACTGCCACTTTGTTAATTACTACATCTTAATCCTTGAGTACCCAGTTTAATCTTTTAAGTTATTCATCATATATTTATGAAATCCAATTCCATAAATATATAATTTAGTATATCCTTACCAAAGTGGTTAGGCCTAACACACTGAATAACCAAACTCATTAAACTTATCTCAAGGGAATATTTTATATCTCCGTTAAGAGATTATGAATTCCATCTTAAGAATATATGTTTCATCAACACTAAATGTGGCTGCCCAACATACTGAGGTTTTGATCGTGACTTTAGATCTCACTCCTGATATATCAAAGCAACCTACATCTCATGATCAGGTCCATTATTCTCTCAAGATTAAGAGTTCATACAAATAGAAGTCACGAATTTTATTATTCAATTGACATTCGTTAGGAGAATAATAAATCTCACAGCGGTCCAGTTCAATATGTCTTAACTCTTAAAACATATCAATATATCAACTAGAAGTCTTCACTTCCATGATCAAGACAAATCATCTTAGTTGATATGTTATAATCTTCGCAAATGAAAAGCCCAATTTCATCACCGACTACGAACTATAATTCTGAGTTTACAAAGAACTTGTGATTTATATCTTCCGTGACTAAATCACATAAATCACATACTATGCATCTCTTGGACTATATGATAATGTCCAAATATTCATGTTACCATTATTTTAGATAATAATAAAATAACTTTATTAATCATAACATTAAGTCATATATAATGTCATACATAGCATCATACAATAGGATTTAAGGGCACATATCCTAACAATCTCCCACTTTCCCTAAAGACTATTGTGCACTAATCTAACTCTCATTCCCTCCAAATGTGACTCAAAAGTCCTTTGTGGCAAGGTTTTGGTAAAGGAATCCGCTAGATTACTTGCACTATCAATCTTTGCTCCTACTACATCTCCTCAAGCAACAAAGTCTCGAATAAAGTGGGACTTTCTCTCAATGTGCTTTCCTTTCTTGTGATTCCTTGGATCCTTGGATTGTGCAACTGCTCCACTATTGTCGCAAAACAATGTGATGGGAACTTGCTCCATTCTCACAATACCAAGATCAAAAAAGAATTTCTTGAGCCAAACAACTTTCTTTGCCACTTCACAAGCAGCAACATATTTAGCTTCCATGGTGGAGTCCACAATACAAGATTGCTTAACACTCCTCCAACTAATGGCTCCACCTCCCAAGGTGAACACACAACCTGAAGTGGACTTCCTGAAATCAAGATCTGACTGAAAATCTGAATCTATATAACCAATGGGAATCAAATCCTCACTATGGTAAACAAGCATATAATCTCTTGTTCCCCGTAGATACTTGAGAATATGCTTTACAGCTTGCCAATGTTTAAGTCTTGGATTTGATTGATATCGGCTGACCATGCCAACTGAATAACAGATATCTGGTCTAGTACATAGCCTGGCATACATGAGACTTCCCACTGTAGAAGCATAAGGAACTTGTCTCATCATTTTTTCTTCCTCTAGAGTCTTAGGCCTTTGGTCATCAGACAGAGGAACTCCATGTCTAAAAGAAAGTAATCCTTTCTTGGAATTTTGCATGCTAAACTGTTCTAGAAACTTATCTATATACCCAGTTTGTGATAAACCTAACATCTTGTTCTTGCGATCTCATCAAAGCTTGATCCCTAGAATAAAGTTAGCTTCACCCAAGTCTTTCATTTCAAATTGGCTTGACAACCAAACCTTTACCGATGACATTACCCCTACATCATTTCCAATGAGTAGAATATCATCAACATAAAGCACACGGAACATTACTACTTTATCTTGATGTCTTTTGTACACACATGGTTCATCAAGATTTTGTTCAAAACCAAATGATTTGATTGGTTGATCAAATTTGATGTTCCATGACCTAGATGCTTGCTTAAATCCATAAATGGACCTTTTCAACTTGCATACCATATGCTCTTGATTCTTTGCTATGAAACCTTCCGGTTGCAACATATAGATTTCTTCTTTAAGATTGCCATTAAGAAATGCAATCTTGACATCCATTTGCCAAATTTCATAATCGTAATGAGCAGCAATAGATAAGAGAATTCTGCTAGATTTAAGCATGGCTACCGGCGAAAAAGTTTCATTATAGTCAATACCTTCTTTTTATGTATACCCTTTCACCACTAGTCTTGCTTTAAAGGTTTCAACCTTTCCAACTATCCCTCTCTTCCTCTTGTAAACCCATTTGCAACCAATAGGTTTAATAGCTTGGACCCAATGATGTGCATCTATATCATTCATTGCCTCCTCATAAGTGTAAGGATCCAATTCAGCCTCTTCTGGGATAGCTTCATAAGTTTTTCCCAAACCAATAAATCTTAAAAGCGGCCGAACAATTCTCCCACTATGACGAAGCACATGTGTACTAGTCATCTCATGAGTAATGTCTTGTGGTGTATCCAATACAGCCACATCATTCCTAGTTTCATCCATTGGTTGTTCAATTACAGGTTCATCTAATTCAGCCAATACAACTTTACTTCTCGAATTGAAATTATTCACATAATCATCTTCCAAAAATTTGGCATGGGTGCTAACAAATACTTTGTTATCCTTATGATTATAGAATAAATAACCCTTGGTTTCCTTTGATACCCTAAAAACATGCAAACTTCCATTTTAGCTTCCAACTTATCAGACTTCCCTTTCAACACATGTACTGGACATCCCCAAATGTGGAGATATTTCATACTAGGCTTGAGCCCACTCCACAATTCCTTAGGTGTATTGGGAACAAATTTTGATGGAACTAAATTCAAAATATGCATAGCAGTTTTTAGTGCATATCCCCAAAAGGAAATTGGTAAAGTTGAATAACTCATCATGGACCTAACCATTTCCAAAAGAGTCCCATTCCTTCTTTCCGCTACACCATTTTGTTGGGGAGTTCTAGGTGCAGTCAATTGGGAGACAATCCCATTTTGAATTAGGTAATCCTTGAAATCCCCAAGAAGGTATTCGCCACCTCGATTAGATCGAATGGCCTTTATGCGTTTACCCAATTAATTTTCAACTTCAGCCCTAAACTCTTTGAACTTTTCAAAGGTTTTAGACTTCCGTCTCATTAGGTACACATAACCATATCTTGAGTAATCATCCGTAAAAGTGATGAAGTACTCATAACCTCCTTTTGCTTGGGTTGACATAGGACCACATACATCTGTATGAACTAATTCAAGCAACTCTTAGGCTCTTCTACCTTTTGCATTAAAAGGTCGTTTGGTCATTTTACCTTCCAAACAAGATTCGCAAACTAGAAATCCATCATAGTCTATGGGCTGTAAAAGTCCATCTTTGATTAGTCTTTAAATCCTATTTGAATTAATATGACCTAAACGCAAGTGCCATAGATATGCATCACTAGTAGAAGGGAACTTTCTCTTTAATGATTTTACATGAGAGCTACTATCTAATTCAGAACTGTATAATTCATTCTTGTCAGGAGTTAAAATATAAAGACCAACCACAATATTGCCAAAACAGATAAACACTTTATCCTTCTTTATTACAACATTGTCTTTTAGGATAACATAATATCCATGTTTACCTAAATAAGTTGTAAAAATTAAATTCCTACGAACATTAGGTACATACAAACAGTCTTCCAATATTAAAACCCTAGACTCAAAGCATAAATTAAACACTCCAACAGCTACAACTGGTATTCTGTTCCCATCAGTCAAAGTAAGAAACAATTCCCCTTCATTCAGCTTTCTGGTCTCCTGGAACCCCTGCAAAGTGTTGCAGATATGATTAGTACAACCTGAATCCACAAACCAGGAATCCATGGGATTCTCTACCAAACATCTTTCAAGAAGAAATGTACTTTTTATACCTTTATTCTTGGCAGATTTGAATATTGGACAATTCCTCTTCCAATGTCCTTTCTCACCACAATGGAAACACTTTCCATTGGTGTTCTTTCCTTTGTTGGCAACTCCTAAGGCAATTTGTTTACTATTTCTTTTGGCGAAGTCTTTCTTCTTCTTCTTCTTTTTACCCTTGCCTTTCGACTTAGGTTGAGAAGTAGAAACTTCAGCCATATTGGCATCAACACTAATAGTACCAAGGATGCCTTCCGTCACTACCAACTCATTCATCAATTCAGACAATGTATAAACCCTTTTGTTCATGTTATAATTAAGCCTGAATTCCTTAAATGATTTTAGTAGTGATTGGAGTATCATGTCCACTTGAGATTCTCCATCAATATTGGCACCTAAAACTTCCAATGCACTCAGATTAGAGATCGTCCTAAGACAATGCTCCCTCACTGAAGTACCTTCAGCCATTTTGGTATTATAAATTTGCCTCATAGTTTCCTGCTATGCAGAACGGCCTTGCTCACCAAACATCTCCTTCAAACTTAGCATAATGTCCGAAGCTAGTTCTACATCCTGCATTTGATGCTGTAGAACATTTAAAATAGATGCTAGGATATAGCACTTGGTCATCTCATTAGATTTCTGCCAACAAGCATATCGTTGTTTTCCCTCAAGAGGAGCATCTAATGATGGAAAGTTAGGACATGGTTGAATAAGCACATATTTGTGCTCTTCAGCAGTAAGAACAATGTCCAAGTTTCTTTTCCAGTCAACATAGTTGGATCCAGTCAATTTGTTTTGATTAGGAATAGCAACAAGTGGGCTAAATGATGCCATAATTTAAATCTGAAAATAACAAACATGAATATAATAAATAAATTGGATATTATCAATTTAGCATATAAGCATATAATATGGAACCTTAATAAAACCATAAAATAATATATGCAACGATAACCCAATCCATGTCTACAATTCCTTGGTAGCAAGTTTATTATAAACACATTAATTGGTTTAGAAATATTTTCATCATTAATGCTATCATAGTAACTCTTATCAAACAAAAATAATATGCCGTTTTGCCTTTAGCCTCTAAGTAATAATGACATAGCTCCTTTGGGAGGTTAACATTACACTTAGTCTAATGTACACCATTATCTAGAATTATGTGTAGCCACATTTCATCTCCCTTTATAATGTTTAAACTTGTAGTACCATGAAACAAAACACCCTCCTTTGGGATCGCGAGGCATATACGCCAAGACGAGGTTCTTGTTCACACTACTTTAAACGGGTAAGTTCAATCTTGTAGTACTATGAAGTAAACTTCCTCCTTTGGGATCGCGAGGCATATACGCCAAGACGAGATGCTTACCCACACTACTATGAACCGATAATAGAGGCTGTGAGATCCAACCCTTGTATCTCTCTCCCACTAGATGTTTTAAATAAAGGTTTTTAAGATCAATAACTATAATAACGCTAGAAACCTTGAAAACATAATCCTAATCTCATTAAGAATAAATTTCATTAAACAAATACTTTAATCCTAGCGTTAATATATTAATATAAAAACAAACCCATATATATATATACATATTATATTGTAATATATATATATATATATATATTACAATTACCAAACCACTTCCTTGTTAAAGCCAAGCCGTGCAAAACAAAAGACCAAGCAGTGCATTAACCCCAAGTGGTGCAAACCTTATATACATATTTATATCCATGCGGTGCAATGGCTTAATTCACGCACATGGTAGTTATATTGCATTCAAAAAGTATGCAACCAAGGCAATTCATATATCCAAGTCCAACCATATTGGATGAACCAATATATATCATATTAAACATGCACAGGTACACGAATTCAATACCAATAACTATGCAACCAAGGCAATTCATATATCCAAGTCCAACCATATTGGATGAACCAATTTATATCATATTAAACATGCATAGGTTCCGTATCATTCATGCAAAGAAAATAAACACCATGTGAATGAATTCATTTGGTGCAATCAAAACAATAACAATGGTGTCAAGTGCATTGACAACATCCAGAAACTATTTTTCCTTTATGTTAAAATCCAATCACATGCTATACAATCATGAGATGAAAACCTGGCTCTAATACCAATTGTTGGAAAATCTGGTTTTGTATCTCATACAAAACACACAGCGGAAGCAACAAAAATGGATCTATTTCATTCATGATTGATAACATGCACTATGTAAATTTCAGAATTTAAGAACGAGATAGCGTACCTTGGTGCAGTGAAATTCAAAACAAAAAATTAGAAATACTTGGGAACACTTTTAATCTTCACTCCAATTCCACTTTACGCCCAAAAAGTGTGGTCTCTTAATCAGTTTCTAAAGGAGAATAATTGAGTGGCTTCACTCGTCCATACACACCACTTCACAATGATCTCTTTTTCTCTTACAAAAAACTCTGTATGTTTCTCCCTTTATAACTAACTGATTATCTAATTAGGCCGACCTATTGGACCTTTCCAATTGGACTTTAGTGTGTGGCTTGGAGAGGGACCAAAAGGGACCAATAAGACACTAGCTCCAATGGGCCTTAGGCTTTTCTGTCAACTCTTGACAAGTCCAAAGTTACCATTAATTATATTTAATACCACTATATAAATATAATTGCACTCTAGGCCGTATTAATAAATTATATCCCAAGACTTTATTATACATGTAACCCCTTCATAAAATATTCGTAGTAATATAAAGTCATGAATATAGACTGCCACTTTGTTAATTACTACATCTTAATCTTTGAGTACCCGATTTAATCTTTTAAGTTATTCATCATATATTTATGAAATCCAATTCCATAAATATATACTTTAGTATATCCTTACTAAAGTGGTTAGGCCTAACACTCTGAATAACCAAACTCATTAAACTTATCTCAAGGGAATATTTTATATCTCCGTTAAGAGATTATGAATTCCAACTTGAGAATATATGTTCCATCAACACTAAATGTGGCTGCCCAACATACTGAGGTTTTGATCGTGACTTTAGATCTCACTCATGATATATCAAAGCAACCTATATCCCATGATCAGGTCCATTATTCTCTCAGGATTAAGAGTTCATGCAAATAGAAGTCGTGAGATTTATTATTCAATTGACAATCATTAGGAGAATAAAAAATCTCACGGCGGTCCAGTGTAATATATCTTAACTCTTAAAACATATCAACATATCAACTAGAAGTCTTCACTTCCATGATCAAGACAAATCATCTTAGTTAATATGTTATAGGCTTCGTAGATGAAATGCCCAATTTCATCACCGACTACGAACTATAATTCTGAGTTTACAAAGAACTTGTGATTTATATCTTCCATAACTAAATCATATAAATTACATGCTATGCATCTCATGGACTATATGATAATGTCCAAATATTCATGTTACCATTATTTTAGATAATAATAAAATAACTTTATTAATCATAACATTAAGTCATACATAATGTCATACATAGCATCATACAATAGGATTTAAGGGCACATATCCTAACAAAGGCTAATGCAGGCTAGATCCTACATTTATTCCACTTTGAGTCTTGAGTATGGGTCAGCTAATGAGCCCAATGTGCCACAGTTGGCATTTTGCATCTCTAGGCTGAGGTAGCAGAGTAGTAGGAGACATTGAGAGTTGCTACTGCTAAGATTAGCACATTGCATGTTCTACTTGATACAGAGAGGCAGAGTTGCACCTTAAGTCCTAGTTTGGAAAGGGAGCTAGTTCGTCTTCGACATTCATATAGCAGGCTTAACGAGATTGCGAGAGATCTAGGCTTTGATGTTGTAGGGTTGCTTCGTACCCATTCCTCAGATGATCTGATTCTTCTCACCGGCTTTAAGGTGCTATGCAAGGTAGTGTCAAACTGTTTGGGCCATGTTTGACTTGTTGGAGACTTTTCTATTTCTATTCATTTCTGCACATGAGCTATGTAGTGAGTATTCCACCGTGTATGGAAAGTTCTGTCGTAAATTTTTAGGCAATTGCATATGGCCTTCTACTTTTGGGTTTTTAAAGCAAAGTCTAATTTGCAAGGCATGCTTAAAAATGGAAAGAAGGCGGAAAAAAAGATGTTTATGCATATATTGATTACGAGGAGACACTTTTATGTTTATGAGATTTGTGTTCAGATGCATAATGATGAATGCATGAAAGGATTAGAAATATACAAGACAAGCATGTTTAATGAATATGTGCATAGATGCTTTGAAAATGCAAGATCATACAAATAAAATGGTAAATGTAAGTCCATGCATATCAATATCTCAAGCTCCAAAGGATACATCATGTTCTAGACAGACCTTTCCCATTCCCATTAGGGTACACCTTCCATTGGCGTGCGCCATAAAATCTTTGAACAAACCATAGAGGGCCAGGCGAGTTGCAAACATAGAGTAACCTGAGAGGGTCCATCTTGTCTTTCCTGGATCATGATCATAAACCTAAGTAATTTCAACTGACTGATTTTTCTTTTAAAATGTGACCCCACCAAAGTTGGCTGCCTACGTACCTCCACTAGGAAGGATCAGGTCATCACGTAGTTCAACTAACATTAAAAATTTTGATTGCCTTAATTTTTTCCTAGACCACCCTTTCGGGTTTTCAATCTAGTAGGAAACATAAAGTAACCCGAAAGGGTCCATCCTTTCTTTCCTTGATCTTGATCATAAACCTAAGTAATTTCAACTGACTGATTTTTCTTTTAAAACGTGACCGCACCAAAGTTGGCTGCCTACGTACCTCCACTGGGAAGGAACAGGTCATCACGTAGTTCAACTGACATTAAAAATTTTGATTGCCTTAATTTTTGCCTAGACCACCCTTTCGGGTTTTCAATCTAGCAGGCTCCCTTGCACTCTTTCTTTTGCTCTCCTTTTGCGTAGACCGCCTTTTCGAGTTTTCAATCTATCTTTTCATATTTTGGTAAAGGGATCCGCTAGATTACTTGCACTATCAATCTTTGCTACTACTACATCTCCTCAAGCAACAAAGTCTCGAATAATGTGATACTTTCTCTCAATGTGGTTTCCTTTCTTTTGATTCCTTGGATCATTGGATTGTGCAACCGCTCTGCTATTGTCGCAAAACAATGTGATGGGAACTTGCTCCATTCTCACAGCACCAAGATCAGAAAGGAATTTCTTGAGCCAATCAACTTCTTTTGCCGCTTCACAAGCAGCAACATATTTAGCTTCCATGGTGGAGTCCGCAACACAAGATTGCTTAACACTCCTCCAACTTATGGCTTCACCTCCCAAGGTGAACACACAACCTGAAGTGGCCTCTCTGAAATCAAGTTCTAACTGAAAATCTGAATCTGTATAACCAATGGGAATCAAATCCTCACTATGGTAAACAAGCATATAATCTCTTGTTCTCCGTAGATACTTGAGAATATGCTTTACAGCTTGCCAATGTTTAAGTCCTAGATTTGATTGATATCGGCTGACTATGCCAACTAAATAACAGATATCTGGTCTAGTACATAACATGGCATACATGAGACTTCCCACTGTAGAAGCATAAGAAACTTGTCTCATCATATTTTCTTCCTCAAGAGTCTTAAGCCTTTGGTCATCAGACAGAGGAACTCCATTTCTAAAAGGAAGTAATCCTTTCTTGGAATTTTGCATGCTAAACCGTTCTAGAACCTTATCTATATACCCAGTTTGTGATAAACCTAACATCTTATTCTTACGATCTCGCCAAAGCTTGATCCCTAGAACAAAGTTAGCGTCACCCAAGTCCTTCATTTCAAATTGGCTTGACAACCAAACCTTTACTGATGACATTACCCCTACATCATTTCCAAGAAATAGAATATCATCAACATAAAGCACTAGGAACATTACTACTTTATCTTGATGTCTTTTGTACACACATGGTTCATCAAGATTTTGTTCAAAACCAAATGATTTGATTGCTTGATCAAATCTGATGTTCCATAACCTAGATGCTTGCTTAAGTCCATAAATGGACTTTTTCGAGCATACCATATGCTCTTGGTTCTTTGCTATGAAACCTTCCGGTTGTATCATATAAATTTCTTCTTCAAGATTTCCATTAAGAAATGCAGTCTTGATATCGATTTGCCAAATCTTATAATCATAATGAGAAGCAATGAATAAGAGAATTCTGATAGATTTAAGCATGGCTACTGGCGAAAACGTTTCATCATAATCAATACCTTCTTTTTGTGTATACCCTTTCGCCACTAGTCTTGCTTTAAAGGTTTCAACCTTTCCATCTATCCCTATCTTCCTCTTGTAAACCCATTTGCAACAAACAGGTTTAATGCCATTAGGCACCTTTACAAGATCCCATACTTGATTGGAATACATAGAATCCAATTCAAATTTCATAGCTTGGACCCAATGATGTGCATCTATATCATTCATTGCCTCCTCATAAGTGTAAGGATCAGATTCAGCCTCTTCTAGGATAGCTTCACAAGTTTCTCCCATAACTATAAATCTTTTAGGAGGCCGAACAATTCTCCCACTACGACGAGGTACATGTGTACTAGTCATCTCATGAGTAATGTCTTGTGGTGTATCCAATACAGCAACATCATTTCTAGTTTCATCCATTGGTTGTTCAATTACAAGTTCATCTAATTCAGCCAATACAACTTTAGTTCTAAGATTAAAATTATTCACATAATCATCTTCCAAAAATTTGGCATAGGTGCTAACAAACACTTTGTTATCCTTATGATTATAGAATAAATAACCCTTGGTTTCTTTTGAATACCCTAAAAACATGCATACTTCCATTTTAGCTTCCAACTTATCAGACTTCCCTTTCAACACATGTGCTAGACATCCCCAAATGTGGAGATATTTCATACTAGGCTTGCGCCCACTCCACAATTCCTTAGGTGTGTTGGGAACAAATTTTGATGGAACTAAATTCAAAATATGCATAACAATTTTTAGTGCATATCCCAAAGAGGAAACTGGTAAAATTGAATAACTCACCATGGACCTAACCATTTCTAAAAGAGTCCTATTCTTTCTTTCCGCTACACCATTTTGTTGGTGCAGTCAATTGGGAGACAATCCCATTTTGAATTAGGTAATCCATGAAATCCCTAAGAAGGTATTCACCACCTTAATCAGATCGAATGGCCTTTATGCGTTTACCCAATTGATTTTTAACTTCAGCCCTAAACTCTTTAAACTTTTCAAAGGCTTCAGACTTCCGTTTCATTAGGTACACATAACCATATCTTAAGTAATCATCCGTAAAAGTGATGAAGTATTCATAATCTCCTTTTCCTTGGGTTAACATAGGACCACCTACATCTGTATGAATCAATTCAAGCAACTCTTGGGCTCTTCTACCTTTTGTATTAAACGGTTGTTTGGTCATTTTACCTTCCAAAAAGGATTCGCAAACTGGAAATCCATCAAAGTCCATGGGCTATAAAAGTCCATCTTTGATTAGTCTTTGAATCCTATTTGAATTAATATGACCTAAACGCAAGTGCCATAGATATGCATCACTAGTAGATGGAAACTTTCTCTTTAATGATTTTACATGAAAGCTACTATCTAATTCAGAATTGTATAATTCATGCTTGTCAGGAGTTAAAATATAAAGACCATCCACAATATTTTCAAAGCAGATAAACACTTTATCCTTCTTTATTACAATATTGTCTTTGAGGAAAACATAATATCCATGTTTATCTAAATAAGTTGCGTAAATTAAATTCCTACGAACATTAGGTACATACAAACAGTCTTCCAATAGTAAAACCCTAGACTCAAAGCATAAATTAAACACTCCAACAGCTACAACTGGTATTCTGCTCCCATTAGCCAAAGTAAGAAATAATTCCCCTTCATTCAGCTTTCTGGTCTCCTGGAACCCCTGCAAAGTGTTACAGATATGATTAGTACAACCTGAATCCACACACCAGGAATCTGTGTGTTCTGTACCAAACATATTTCAAGAAGGAATGTACTTTTCATACTTTTATTCTTGGCAGCCTTAAATATTGGACAATTCCTCTTCCAATGTCCTTTCTCACCACAATGGAAACACTTTCCTTTGGTTTTCTTTCCTTTGTTGGCAACTCCTAAGGCAACTTGTTTACCATTTCTCTTGGTGAAGTCCTTCTTCTTCTTCTTCTTTTTACCCTTGCCTTTTGACTTAGGTTGAGAAGTAGAAGCTTCAGACATATTGGCATCAACACTAGAAGTACCAAGGATGCCTTCCGCCGCTATCAACTCATTCATCAATTCAGACAATGCATAAACCTTTTTGTTCATATTATAGTTAAGCCTGAATTCCTTGAATGATTCTGGTAGTGACTGGAATATCATATCCACTTGGAATTCTCCATCAATATCGGCACCTAAAACTTCCAATGTGTTCAGATTAGAGATCATCCTAAGACAATGCTCCCTCACTGAAATACTTTTAGCCATTTTGGTTTTATAAATTTGCCTCATAGTTTCTTGCCTTGCAGAACATCTCCTTCAAACTTAGCATAATGTCCAAAGCTAGTTCTACATCCTACATTTGATGCTGTAGAACATTTGAAATAGATGCTAGGATATAGCACTTGGCCTTCTCATTAGATTTCTGCCAACAATCATATCATTGTTTTCCTCAAGAGGAGCATCTAATGATGGAAAGCTAGGACATGGTTGAGTAAGCACATATTTGTGCTCTTCAGCAATAAGAACAATATCCAAATTTCTTTTCCAGTCAACATAGTTGGATCCAGTCAGTTTGTTTTGATTAAGAATAGCAACAAATGGGCTAAATGATGCCATGATTTAAATCTGAAAATAACAAACATGAATATAATAAATAAACTGGACATTATCAATTTAGCATATAAGCATATACAATGGAACCTTAATAAAACCATAAAATAATATGCAATGACAACCCAATCCATGTCTATAATTCCCTGGTAGCAAGTTTATTATAAACACATTAATTGGTTGAGAAATATTCTCATTATTAATGCTATCATGGTAACTCTTACCAAACAAAAATAATATGTCGTTTTGCCTTTAGCCTCTAAGTAATAATGACATAGCTCCTTTGGGAGGTTAACATTACACTTAGTCTAGTGTACACCATTATCTAGAATCATGTGTAGTCACATTTCATCTCCCTTTATAGTGTTTAAACTTGTAGTACCATGGAACAAAACACCCTCCTTTGGGATCGTGAGGCATATACGCCAAGACGAGGTGCTTGTTCACACTACTTTAAACGGGTTAGTTAAATCTTACAGTATTATGAAGTAAACACCTCCTTTGGGATCGCAAGGCATATACACCAAGACGAGGTGTTTACCCACACTACTATGAACCGATAATGGAAGCCGTGAGATCCAACCCTTGTATCTCTCTCCCACTAGATATTTTAAATTAGAGGTTTTTAAGACCAAGAACAATAATAATGCTAGACACCTTGAAAACATAATCCTAATCTCATTTGGAATAAATTTCATAACCCTAGCATTAACTAGATAGCATATATATTCATGTATCTCCATACAAATTGTAACACATGAAAATACACTTTAATATACGAATCCAAGACATCCAAGGCATATAACACATGCTAGAAACATTGTATCACTTCCTTATATCAATAATTTAAATGCATATGAACCCATATAAATAATATATATATGGGTATACAAGCCTGATCGTATTTCTTCATTGCAAAGGCCAAAACTTCATACAATCTCTAAAAGTTATCATTACTATTTGTTTAGTTAGTTTGTTGGGTATACTCTGTTTGGTTGCTGAGGAGTTGAAGGAAAGTAAGTGGAGAAACTTTGGGATTTTTTTGGCTGTTGTTTGTGGGCCTCTATGTGTTTCCAATTTCAATTGGTTTTCTACTTTCTTTCTCAGCAACCAAACAGGGCATAATACAGTGAAAACTGAAAAGCCATTTCAAGTTTCTGTTTTTGTTTCTTCTGAGCTAAAGGTAGATGACGTTGTTAGAGCATCTCCAGCGACCCTTCAAATTTTTGTACAAGAGAGTGAACAGTTATGTATATTTTTTCCCAACATACTTTTCCCAATACAATTTTTTAACACACTCTCCACCATTTTTCTATTTCATTAAAATATTATTTCTTTAAATTTTTTATATTATTTTTTTAATATTTCTTTATTCTTCATCTGTTCATTCTCATTCATTAACTATATTTTTCAAATTTTCTAACGCAACATGTTTAGACCAATCATATATTTTTTCCTTATTATTCATAAACTTAATTAATTTATTTTAAAAAAAAACTTACCATACTTATCATTAAAAAAAATCCACCACACATCACATGTTTAGACCAATACCTTTTCTTCCTCTTATTACTCATTAAATTATAATTAATTTCTTTTTAAAAAAACTTACCATACTTATCATTAAAAAAATTTTATCACACGTTTAGATCAATTATTTTTTCTTCTTATTATTCATTAAATTATAATTAATTTCCTTTAAAAAAACTTAACATACTTTTTTTTTTTTTTGATAAGTAAAAGATCAAAATTAAAACTATAGAAAAATACAGCCCAATTAATAAATTTGCCCACTTGATAAAAATGTTAGGGCACGTTTGGTAGACTGTAATAGACACTATAATATAATAGATATTCTTATGGCATAACTATTCAATTGTTTGGTTATATTTTTATTACAATAAATAGTTGTTCTTTATGAATAGCTATTATTCAAAATGAAAAATAACTATTCTTCATCAAAAGTACTGAATATTTATTCCTTTACCTAATGTAATAACTTTAAAAAAAAATTCATAAAAAGCCATTAGTTACCACATCTTCAAAAGGAAAGAAAATAAATTTTCCTTCTTATTAATTATTAGCTCAATATCCTAAAAATAAGTGTATTTTAGGAAATTTTACTTAAAAAATGATTAATTACATCTTTTTATATTCTACTAAATTGTGGATGCATATTTAGAATTTTATTCCTAGATGGTCACCAAACCAATAAATACTAATACTTATTACATTCCAACTTTAACGTATTTATTGTAATACTTATTCTTATTCTCATGTAATAATTATTAAAGTGTACCAAACGTGCTCTTAGCGTCTGATAGAGGAATGCATTAGTAAAAAAAAAAACTTAACATACTTATTATTATTAAAAAAAAAAAAAAAAAAAAGTCCACCAGACAGGCTCACACTCACACCACACTTATTATCATTTGCCTTATTTTTATCTTTTAATTATTTATATTCCTTAAATTATCATATACCTTTCTTATTTCATTTGAAGAAACCTATCCAAGCTTAATTTAAGGAATTATTGTTATTGTAATTATTATTCATTAATTTATAACAAATGTCCGCACGTTTTATTTGAGAATAGTCAGAAGAGTGGTCCTATTTTTTAGGCAATGTTTTAGTGGGAGTTAGAATTGCATTTTTACCTGATTGTCCTTTAGTTTTATCTCTACTTAAATATAGGAGTGTATGGGCATTTTTGAACTGAAAATTGAGAAATCCAAACAAAAGAAGCCCCTTAAATAATAGTATAGATACATATTCCACGAAACAATGTAAGCCTTATATAATTCTATAGCATGTCATGCAAGCCTTAATATTCAAAAGTCTTGTAATAGCCAAGCGGTGCAATGGCTTAAAATCACGCACATGGCAGTTTTGACGGTTATATAACATTCGATAACTATCTTGCATTCAATAACTAACCATTACACCTTTTATATATATATATATATATATATATATATAATAAACCATACGGATGGAAGTACATTTGAACTTTAACCTATAATATATATATATATATACATATATATAAAATACACCATACGGTTTGAAATGCATTTGATGTTAAAGTCCATTGAAAACAACAAATCATCTAGAAGTTTATGGCCATGGATAAACTTCAAAACAAAGAATTTCATTTAATGATAGGCCACTTCAAACAAACCAAGAGAATATACATACTTGGTGTGAACCCGATATCATCAAGAAACCATTTTTCTTTTATTCTAAAATCTAATCACATGCTATACAATCATGAGATGAAAACCTGGCTCTGATACCAATTGTTGGTAAATCTGGTTTTGTATCTCATACAAAATACACAGTGGAAGCAACAAACATGGATCTATTTCATTCATGATTGATAACATGCACTATGTAAATTGCAGAATTTAAGAACGAGATAGCGTACCTTGGTGCGGTGAAATTCAAAACAAAAGATTAGAAGTACTTGGGAACTCTTTTAATCTTCACTCCAATTCCACTTTGCGCCCAAGAAGTCTGGTCTCTCAATCAGTTTCTAAGAGAGAATAATTGAGTGGCTTTACTCGCACATACACACCACTTCACAATGATATTTCTTTAAAAATTCTGTATGTTTCTCCTTTTATAACTAACTGATTATCTAATTGGGCTGGCCTATTGGGCCTTTCCAATTGGGCTTTAGTGTATGGCTTGGAGTGGGACCAATAAGATACTAGCTGCAATGGGCCTTGGGCTTTTCTATCAACTCTTGACAAGTCCAAAGTTACCATTAATTATATTTAATACCACTATATAAATATAATTGCACTCTAGGCCTTATTAATAAATTATATCCCAAGACTTTATTACACATGCAACCCCTTTCATAAAATATTCGTAATAATACAAAGTCATGAATGTAAACTGCCACTTTGTTAATTACTACATCTTAATCCTTGAGTACCCGGTTTAATCCTTTTAAATTATTCATCATATATTTATGAAATCCAATTCCATAAATATATACTTTAGTATATTTTTACTGAAGTGGTTAAGCCTAACACTCTGAATAATCAAACCCATTAAACTTATCTCAAGGGAATATTTTATATCTCCGTTAAGAAATTATGAATTTCATCTTAAGAATATATGTTCCGTCAACACTAAATGTGGCTGCACAACATACTAAGATTTTGACCGTAACTTTAGATCTCACTCCTGATATATCAAAGCAACCTACACTTCATGATCAAGTCCAGTATTCTCTCATGATTAAGAGTTCATGCAAATAGAAGTCGTGAGATTTGTTATTCATTTGACAATCGTTAGGAGAATAATAAATCTCACAGTGGTCTGGTTCAATATGTCTTAACTCTTAAAACATATCAACATATCAACTAGAAGTCTCCACTTCAATGATCAAGACAAACCATCTTAGTTGACATGTTATAGTCTTCGCAGATGAAACGCCCAATCTCATCACCGACTACGAACTAAAATTCTGAGTTTACAAAGAACTTGTGATTTATATCTTCTGTGACTTTTCACATAAATCACATACTATGCATCTCATGGACTATATGATAATGTCCAAATATTCATGTTGCCATTATATTAGATAATAATAAAACAACTTTATCAATCACAATATTAAGTCATACATAATGTCATACTTAATATCATACATAGCGTCATACAATAGGATTTAAGGGCACTAATCCTAACAGACATCCATTCCCCAGACTGAAAAAGGTCGTGGCACTGCTAAAGGGTGCAAAGGTTGGGGAGGAATATTCTTCCTTTTCTAAAAGACTTGGAAACAATTGCACGTCCTTACCTGCTTGATGTAGTCACTTTCCATGGCGAGCCAATAGTAGCCGACTCTCATAATTTTTCAGGCCAATAAAGGTCCGCCAACATAGGCTCGAAGCAAGCCTTCATGCATTTCTTCCATCAAATAGTCAACCTCAGGGGCATCTATGCACTATAGCAAAGTTGTGTTGTAGTTCCTTTTGTATAGGACTTACCCACTCAAGAAAAATTGGCACGCCATGCGTCTGATGAATTTTCTCTCACTGTCTATGGCCCCAGGCGGGTATTCACCATTTTTTATATAAGCTTTGATATCATGGTACCATGGTTTCCCATCTCTTTCAGCCTCGACGTTCATGCATTCTTCGATATTCATGCAATAGACCGACAAACCGTGGACCTCTATGCGCAATTGTCACATCGCATCTCCTTTTGGCCAATTTAACCATGCTAGCCAAGGTGGCTAAAGCATCTACAAACAGGTTATGTGCTCGGGGCAAATAAGCAAAGGTAATGATTCGGAACTTTGGGATTAGGCGGCTGACGCATTTCTAATACGAAATTAACTTAGTGTCTTGGGCTCGCCACTTTCCCTCTATTTGGGAGATAATCAGCAGGGAATCTCCAAATATTCTTAGATCATTTACGTTATGCATGCCTCATGCTCTGTGACATTGTTTGTGAAATCAAAATTCAGCTTGACTGAAGCAAGAATTTCCAAGCCCTGCTCCTACTCCATTTTTGGTGCTACTGGTGGGTCCATCAAAATAAAGCTTCCAACACCACAATTCTACACTGCTCGATTCTAGCTCTATCGCCAAGACATCCTCATCTGGGAAGAGGGATTCTAAGAAATCTCGATCGTTCATCAATGGCTAATCTGCTAGGTAATCGGCTATGGCTTGGCCCTTGATGGACTCTCTCACCACAAACGCAATATCAAACTCAGATAGCAACATCTGCCAATAGGAGATCTTCCCTGTTAGGGAAGGCTTTTCAAAGATATACTTGATGGGTTCCACGCAGGAAATCAACCGCATGGTGAAGTAAAGCATGTACTACCGCAACTTACGCGAAGCCTATGCTAAGGCGTAACATGTCTTTTCAATGGCGATGTAATTGATCTCATAACTGGCGAACTTCTTACTCAGGTAGTAAATCACCTTCCCTTTTTGATCGGATTCATTTAGCTGGCCTAACATGCAACTAGGGACGTCGCTTGCACTGCTAGGTAAAGAATCAATGGATGTCCCAGCATTAGGGGAACCAGAATAGGAGGGTTTAATAAATACTGCTTAATCTTGTCAAAGGCCGCTTGACACTCATCTTAACATTCTATCTTTGTATCCTTCTTCAAGATCTTGAACAAGGGATCACACGTGGTAATCAACTACACTATGAAGTGAGCTATGTAATTAATTTTTCCAAAGAAGCTTCGCACTTGTTTCTCATTTTCTCACCACAAACACAATATCGAACTCGGATAGCAACATCTGCCAATAAGAGATCTTCCCTGTAAGGGCAAGCTTTTCAAAGATGTACTTGATGGGTTCCACACAGGAAATCAACCATGTGGTGAAGTAGAGCATGTACTACCGCAACTTATGCAAGGCCCATGCTAAGGCGTAACATGTCTTTTCAATGGCGATGTAATTGATCTCACAACGGGCAAACTTCTTACTTTGGTAGTAAATCGCCTTCCCTTTTTGATCGGATTCATTTAGCTGGCCTAACACGCAACCTATGGACATCGCTTGCACTGCTAGGTAAAGAATCAACGAATGTCCCAGCATTAAGGGAACCAAAATAGAAGGGTTTAATAAATACTGCTTAATCTTGTTAAAGGCCGCTTGACACTCATCCAAACATTCTGTCTTTGTATCATCCTTCAAGAACTTGAACAAGGGATCACACGTGGCAATCGACTGCACTATGAAGTGAGATATGTAATTAATCTTTCCAAAGAAGCTTCGCACTTGTTTCTCATTTTCTCACCACAAACACAATATCGAACTCGAATAGCAACATCTGCCAATAGGAGATCTTCCCTGTAAGGGCAGGCTTTTCAAAGATGTACTTGATGGGTTCCACGCAGGAAATCAACCGCGTGGTGAAGTAGAGCATGTACTACCGCAACTTACGCGAGGCCCATGCTAAGGTGCAACATGTCTTTTCAATGGCGATGTAATTGATCTCACAACTAGCGAACTTCTTACTCAGGTAGTAAATCGCCTTCCCTTTTTGATCGGATTCATTTAGCTGGCCTAACATGCAACCTATGGACGTCGCTTGCACTGTTAGGTAAAGAATCAACGGATGTCCCAGCATTGGGGGAACCAGAATAGGTGGGTTCAACAAATACTGCTTAATCATAGGTGGGTTCAACAAATACTGCTTAATCTTGTCAAAGGCCACTTGACACTCATCTGAACATTCTATCTTTGTATCCTTCTTCAAGAGCTTGAACAAGGGATTGCACGTGGTGATCAACTGCACTATAAAGTGAGCTATGTAATTAATCTTTCCAAAGAAGCTTCGCACTTGTTTCTCATTTTTTAGTGTAAGCATGTCCTTGATGGCCCGGAATTTTGCTGGGCCCACTTCAATTCCTCTTTAACGGACTATGAAGCCGAGCAATTTCCCTGAACTAGCTCTGAAGACGCACTTGTTAGGGTTAAGCCTCAACCTATACCTGATAAATTTCTTGAATAGATTTCTCAAATCTATCGAATGATCTCTAGGAGTGTGTGAATTGGCAATCATATCGTCCACATTGACTTTGATCTCCTTATGCATCATATCATGGAACAGGGTTACCATGACTTGCTAGTAGGTTTCATCAGCATTCTCCAAGCTAAACAGCATGACACCGTAGGCATAAGTTCCCCAATAGGTGGTGAACGTTGTCTTAGCTTTGTCCTCTTCAGCCATCTTGATCTGATTATGACTTAAGAACCCGTCCATAAAGGAGAAGAACATGTTGGTCGTGGTGTTATCAATCAGGGTATCGATATGTGGCAAGGGAAAATTATCCTTCAGGCTGACCATACTCAAATCTCTATAATCAATGCACATACGTACCATCTCATCCTTCTTTGGCATGGGAACAATGTTTACAACCCAATTAGTGAAGGCTATGACGGTAAGAAAACCAGCGTTCAACTACTTCTCTGCTTCTTCTTTGATTTTAAGGATAGTATAGGACTTCATCCTTCAGAGAGCCTATCGCACTAGGGGGCATTCGGGTTTAACCGGAATCCTATGGGCAACAATCTCTGTGTCCAACCCTGGCATATCTTGATAAGACAAAGCAAAGATTTCCTCGAATTCCTTCAACGAAGCTATGAGCTCATCTTTCATGTCCATGGGAAAGTTTACCCAATCTTGACGGGTTTTTTCTTTTTCACCTTCCTCAACTAGGTTTATCACCTATGTTTCTTCTATATTGGGCTTGGACCCTTCACTCTCTCTATTCAGAGCCTCTAGAATGTCTCGAGGTAAGTTCAGGACCTCTTCCAATCATTCAACATCATGATCCAAATCTATTGTCTCATTCACATCATCCACATCCTCGTTATGAAAAAGGGACAATGTACCCACTTACGAATCAAAACAGATCCTATAGAGCAGAACATATACAGAGAAACATAAGATAATTTGTACACAAATATTCATAGAAAAGAAAATAAAGAGAGGTGAAAGAATTTTCTTGAATAGTACGCTGAATATTTCATTAATGGATTATGGGTAGGGGGAAAAACAAAGTTCACGCCTGATAATGATAAAAGGGGAATACACTTTTCTATTGTTTTTAGGAAAACAAACTAGGGAAATGAATAGGGAATACAAATAAAGCAAGAAATGACATAAGCATGCGAAACAAAATGAATATGCTATTCCAACCCTCCCGAGTGATCTGGAGGCCCAATCACTCAATGATGGAATACTCCTTACTCAACCGATGCAACCACAAAGCAAGGCTTGATGGTCTAAAGGCCTGCCGTCTTGCCTGGTATCCCTGGTCAGATAGTAGAAGTCGGGTCATCTTCGATGATAGGCCAAGAATGTATTGACCACTTGTGATGAATTAACCAATTAATTAGCCAAGTTGATTAATTAAGTAGATTAACATACAATTTTCTTGGCAGCACAAACAAATCATCAACTAAGTAAATATGCAGTGGAAAATAAATTGACACGGTGATTTGTTTACGAATGGGGAAAACCTACATGGCAAAAACCCCACCGGGTGATTTTAAGGTCACCACTCCCGAGAATCCACTATTCTCACAACAAGCGGTTACAAGTAAAAGAATCCTAGTACCTTATACCAACCTACAGTTAAACCCTTACCCCCAATACCCAATTGGACTTGTTCTGTAGTGACAATCCCTCCTTCTAATGCACGGCTCCCAGTACGTGACTAACCAATAGATGCGCAGATCCCAGTACGCGACTTAATCACCTACTTGGGAAGGATGTTGGCTGCAAAGTTCTTCAATTCATCACACGATGAAGATCACAAAGCTCCTTGGTTACAAGACCCTACGATGTACAAACACAACAGCTTCTTCAAGAGAAAGATGAACTAGGGCAAATTCTGTCTTCAATCACAATTTGCATGAACAAAACTTTGCTTCACACTCGCGCAACCTTTGACGGCCCTCAAAATAATCCTTATATATGTTCAAGGTTGTGAGAAAAGAAAGCCTAAACACATACTCAAGGATTGGAATGAAATCAACTCTGAAAAAATGAATTTCATAAACCTCAATAGATACCCTATCTATCGAGCAGCTGTCAAGCCTCGGGTTGAAACAGCTTTTTAAGCCTTGATAGATACTAGCTGTCGAGCTAGCTGTTAAGCTTTAAAAACCAGCACTTCTTCACTTGATTCTTGGATAGACTTACATGGCTTTAACACTTGAACTTGAAACCTAGTTCCTTAAAGCATTAAACACATCCTAGATCTACCTAATTACAAGTAAAGTGTGTTTTGTCAAAGGATTAGCCAATTATATAAAATATTGACATATTTCCTAACATGATTTACATATGTCCTAACTTTCAGAAGATGTGGTAGCATTCAGGAAGAAATCTTTAGGATAGGGCTGAATAATGCAAGCCAGATTAGGCTCTTCGTCTTCCAATTTCTTGAAAGGTTTTGGCATAATGACCTAGGTTGGAGCTGAACAAATGGTCCTAATATGGGGAATAGGCATCCCTGGAGCGGCACACTTTCTCTTCTTTCCTCTAGAAGCTAGAAAGAGTTCTTCATGAGCGAAATCATACCCCAAACCAAATCTTCCTTTATTATCTGAAAGTTCAATGAGAGCAAGGCTCCCATGTCTTTCGGCTCCAAGGCCTTGGCCTAATTTGTACCCAAACTTGACCATTTACTTAGTGGCCATTAAAATTGTTGCGGGCCAGCCAGACTTAGGCTCTAAAGCATTGTGAATCATGGAAACTTGCTCGAAGCTGTGGAAGGACGCTTATGGAAAAGCATTAGTTTCGATGCAAGGGATAGATGTCTCCTAGAAGATAGTCATGGGCTCTTTAACCATATTGGTGATCAACTGATTCTCAGAGATGAACTTGAGTCTCTAAAAAAGGGTAGACACGACTGCACCTACTGCATGTAACTAGGGTCTCTCTAAAAGCATGTTGTATGGAGAGTCAACTTTAATCACTTGGAAGTTGACCATGAAGGATCTTGAACCGATCTAAATCATTAGCTCCATTTTGCCATGCACTTCACGAAGCGTGCCATCAAAGGCTTTGATGATCATAGCGTTAGGCCAAATAAGAGACATATCCAATTTCAGGCACTCAAGAGTGGCATCAGGCGGACATTCAGGGCTAATCCATTGTCGATTAATACCCTTGTGACAATTATGTCTTCACATTTGACCACAATATGTATGGCCAAGGTATGATATTTTCCTTCTGGAGGCAACTCATCATCTAAAAAGGAAACCTGGTTGGTGGCCAACACCAACGATAGCATACCCTCAAAGGAGGATTTTATAATACCGGTAGGAACATGCGTTTCCTTCAATACCTTTAATAAAGCTTCACGATGGATATAGCAACAAGTTTAAGATAGAAATCCGAGATGGAGATTTGTTCAACTGCAGAATAACACTATAATCGGCCATCCAGATGGTTTTCAAGAATTCCTCGGCTTCTTCAGTGGAGACCCTGTTGGAAAAATACATGTTTATATCGCATACAAAACATACGCAGTGGAAAATTAACGGATCTACTTCATTTGCAATTAATAACACGTACTATGTAAATTTCAGAATTCAAGAACAAGAGAATGTACCTTGGTGTGGTGAATTTCAAAACCAAAAATAAGAAGTTCTTAAGAACATTTTTAATCTTCACTCCAATTTCACTTGTGCCCAAGAAGTGTGATCTCTCAATTAGTTTCTATGAATTTGTTCAAGGGAGAATGAGAGAGTGTCTAACACTCACATACAAACCATTACATGTTCTTTCTTGAAAATTCTGTATGTTTCTCTCCTTATAATTGATTATCTAATTAGGCTAGCTTTTTGGGCCTTTCCAATTGGGCTATAGTATGTGGCTTAGAGTGGGACCAAAAGGGAACAAATGAGACTTTAGCTACAATGGGTCTTGGGTTTTTCTGTCAACTCTTGACAAGTCCAAAGTTACCATTAATTATATTTAATATCACTATATAAATAAAATTGTACTCTAGGTCTTATTAATAAATTATATCCCAAGACTTTATTGTATATATAACCCTTTCTTAAAATATTCATAGTAATACAAAGTCATGAATATAGACTGCCACTTTTAGATTACTACATCTTAATCCTTAAATACCCGGTTTAATCCTTTAAGTTATTCATCATATATTTATGAAATCCAATTTCATAAATATATACTTTAGTAACTATTTACTAAAGTAGTTAGGCCTAACATTTAGACTAACAAACCCATTCAACTTATCTCAAGGGAATATTTTGTATCTCCGTTAAGAGACTATGAATTCCATCTTGAGAATATATGTTCCATCAACACTAAATGCGATTGCCCAACATACTAAGGTTTTGACCGTTACTTTAGATCTCACTCCTGATATATCAAAGCAACCTACACTTTATGATCAGGTCCATTATTCCCTCAGGATTAAGAGTTCATGCAAATTAGAGTTATGAGATTTATTATTTATTTGACAGTCGTTAGGAGAATAATAAATCTCATAGCGATCCAGTTCAATATGTCTTAACTCTTAAAACATATCAACATATCAACTAGAAGTCTCCACTTCCATGATCAAAACAAATCATCTTAGTTGATATGTTATAGTCTTCGCAAATGAAATGCCCAATTTTATCATCGGCTACGAACTAAAATTCTAAGTTTATAAAGAACTTGTGATTTATATCTTCTGTGACTTTTCACATAAATCACATACTATGCATCTCATGGACTATATGATAATATCCGAATATTCATGTTACCATTATTTCAAATAATAATAAAACAACTTTATTAATTACAACATTAAGACATACATGATGTCATATATAATATCATGCATAGCATCTTACAATAGGATTTAAGGGCACTAATCATAATAATCTCCCACTTGCCCTAACGACTATTGTGCACTAATCTAACTCCCATTCCATCCAAATGTGACTTGAAAGTCATTTGAGGCAGGGTTTTGGTAAAGGGATCCGCTAGATTATTTACACTATCAATCTTTACTACTACTACATCTCCACATGCAACAATGTATTGAATGATGTGGTACTTTCTTTCAATGTGCTTTCCTTTCTTATGATTCCTTGGATCTTTAGATTGTACAACCACTCCACTATTGTCGCAAGACAATGTGATAGGAACTTGCTCCATTTTCATAATACCAAGATCAGAAAGGAATTCCTTGAGCTAAATAGCTTCCTTTGCCACTTCACAAGCAACAACATATTCAGCTTCCATGGTGGAGTCAACAATACAAGATTTCTTAACACTCATCCAACTTATAGCTCCACCTCCCGAGGTGAACACACAACCTGAAGTGGACTTTCAAAAATCAAGATCTAATTGAAAATTTGAATATGTATAGCCAACGGGAATCAAATCCTCACACCGGTAAATAAGCATATAATCTCTCGTTCTTCGTAGATACTTGAGAATATGCTTTACAACTTGCCAATATTTTCGTCCTAGATTTGATTGATATCAGCTAATCATGCCAACTGAATAACAGATATCCAGTCTAGTACAAAGCATGGCATACATAAGATTCCTATTACAGAAGCATAAGGAACTTGCCTTATCATATTTTCTTCATCTTGAGTCTTAGGCCTTTGGTCATCAGACAAAGGAACTCTATGTCTAAAAGGAAGTAATCCTTTCTTGGAGTTTTGCATGCTAAACCGTTTTAGAACCTTATCTATATATCCAGCTTGTGATAAGCTTAACATCTTATTCTTGCGATCTCACCAAAGTTTGATCCTTAGAATAAAGTTAGCCTCACCTAAGTCCTTCATATCAAATTAGCTTGACAATCAAACATTTGCTAATGACATTACCCCTACATCATATCTAATGAGTAGAATATCATCAACATAAAGCACTAGGAACATTACTACTTTATCTCGATGTCTTTTGTACACACATGGTTCATCAAGATTTTGTTCAAAACCATTTGATTGCTTGATCAAATCTGATGTACCATGACCTAGATGCTTGCTTAAGTCCGTAAATGGACCTTTTCAACTTGCACACCATATGCTCTTGGTTCTTTGCTATGAAACCTTCTGGTTACATCATATAGATTTCCTCTTCAAGATTGTCATTGAGAAATGCAATCTTAACACCCATTTTCCAAATCTCATAATCATAATGAGCAGCAATAAATAAGAGAATTCTGATAGATTTAAGCATTGGTACTGTTTGAAAGGTTTCTTTATAATCAATACCTTCTTTTTGTGTATACCCTTTCGCCACTAGCCTTGCTTTAAAGGTTTCAACCTTTCCATCTATCCCTCTCTTCCTCTTGTAAACTCATTTGCAACCAACATGTTTAATGCCGTTAGGCACCTTTACAAGATCCCAAACTTGATTGGAATACATGGAATCTAATTCAGATTTCATAGCTATGACCCAATGATGTGCATCTATGTGTTCAATTCCGGCCTCTTCTAAGATAGCTTCATAAGTTACTCCCAGACCTATAAATCTTATAGGTGGGCCTTACAATCCTCCCACTATGATGAGGCACCTGTGTATTAGACATCTCATGAGTAGTATCTTGTGGTGTATCTAATGCAGTCACATCATCCCTAGTTTCATCCATTAGTTGTTCATTTACAAGTTCATTCATTTCAGCCAACACAACTCTACTTCTAGGAGTACAATCATTCATATAGTCATTTTCCAAGAATTTGGTATTTGTACTAACAAACACTTTATTATCCTTATGACTATAAAATAAACCTCTAACAGTTCCTTTTGGATAACCTACAAAGAAAACCACTTATATTTTAGATTGTAACTTGTCAGACTTTTCTTTCAACACATGTGCTGAAAAACCCCAAATATAGAGAAGTCTCATACTAGACTTACGCCCATTCCACAACTCTACAGGTGTTTTAGGAACAGACTTCGAAAGTACTAAATTCAAAAGATACGTTGCAGTATTTAAGGTATATCCCCAAAAGGAAATTGGTAGAGTCGAATAACTCATCATGGATCTAACTGTGGGATAAATACATGTTTGTATCGCATACAAAACATACGCAGCAGAAAATTAACGGGTTTACTTCATTCGCAATTAATAACACGTACTA
Organism: Lithocarpus polystachyus; assembly: GCA_033629205.1. Lineage (NCBI taxonomy): Eukaryota > Viridiplantae > Streptophyta > Magnoliopsida > Fagales > Fagaceae > Lithocarpus > Lithocarpus polystachyus. Next base: position 56,571,998 of record CM066164.1, on the reverse strand, counting down.
TGTAAATTTTAGAATTCAAGAATAAGAGAGTGTACCTGGGTATGGTGAATTTCAAAAAAAAGATTAGAAGTTCTTGGGAATACTTTTAATTTTCACTCCAATTTCACTAACGCCCAAGAAGTGTGGTCTCTCAATCAGTTATATGTGAATGTCCAAGGGAGAATGAAAGAGTGTCAACACTCACATACAAACCATTTCATGTACCATACTAAATTCTGTATGTTTCTCTCCATACAACTGATTATCTAATTGGGCTAACCTTTTGGGCCTTTTCAATTGGGCCTTAGTTAGTGGCTTGGAGTGGGACCAAAAGGGAACAAATAAGACACTTGCTCCAATGGGCCTTGGGCTTTTCTGTCAACTCTTGACAAATCCAAAGTTACCAATAATTATATTTAATACCACTATTTAAATATAATTGCACTCTAGGCCTTATTAATAAATTATATCCCAAGACTTTATTATACATACAACCCCTTCATAAAATATTCGTAGTAATACAAAGTCATAAATATAGACTGCCACTTTGTGAATTACTACATCTTAATCCTTAAGTACCCGGTTTTATCCTTTTAAATTATTCATCATATATTTATGAAATCCAATTTCATAAATATACACTTTAGTAATTTCTTACCGAAGTGGTTAGGCCTAACTATCTGAAGAACTGAACCCATTAAACTTATCTCAAGGGAATATTTTATATCTCCGTTAAGAGACTATGAATTCCATCTTGAGAATATATGTTTCATCAACACTAAATGTGGCTGCCCAATATACTGAGGTTTTGACCATTACTTTAGATCTCACTCTTGATATATCAAAGCAACCTACATTTCATGATCAGGTCAATTATCCTCTCAGGATTAAGAGTTCATGCAAATAGAAGTCGTGAGATTTATTATTCAATTGACAGTTGTTAGAAGAATAATAAATCTCACAGTGATCCAGTACAATATGTCTTAACTCTTAAAACATATCAACATATCACCTAGAAGTCTCCATTTCCATGATCAATACAAATCATCTTAGTTGATATGTTATAGCCTTTGCAGATGAAACGCCCAATTTCATCACCAACTATGAACTAAAATTCTAAGTTCACAAAGAACTTGTGATTTATATCTTCTGTGACTTTTCACATAAATCACATACTATGCATCTCATGGACTATTTGATAATGTCCGAATATTCATGTTACCATTATTTTAGATAATAGTAAAAGAACTTTATTAATTACAACATTAAGTCATATATAATGTCATACTTAATATCATACATAGCATCATACAATAGAATTTAAGGGCACTAATCCTAACACTGACCATATCTAAAAGAGTATTATTCCTTCTTTCCGCTATACCATTTTTTTGTGGAGTTTCAGGTGTAGTCAATTAGGATACAATCCTATTTTTAGTTAAGTAATCCTTGATATTCCCAAGAAGGTATTCGCCACCACGATTAGATCAAATGGCCTTTATGTGTTTACCTAATTGATTCACAACTTCAGCTCTAAACTCTTTGAACTTTTCAAAGGCTTCGGACTTTCGTTTCATTAGATACACATAACCAAATCTAGAGTAATCATCAGTGAAAGTAATGAAATACTCATTGCCACCTCTTGCTTGGATTGACATAGGACCACATATATCTGAATGCACTAGTTCTAGCAAATCTTGAGCTCTTCTACCTTTTGCATCAAAAGGTCATTTGGTTATTTTTCCTTCCAAACAAGATTCACAAACTAGAAATTCATCAAAATCCAATGGCTCTCAGAGTCCATCTTTGATCAGTCTTTGAATCCTATTTGAATTAATATAACCTAAACGCAAGTGCCAAAGATATGCATCACTAATAGAAGGAAACTTTCTCTTTAATGATTTCACATGTGAATTATTATCTAATTTGGAATTATATAATTCATTCTTATCAGGAGTTAAAATATAAATACCATCAGCAATATTGCCAGAACAGATAAACACTGTACCCTTCTTTATTACAATATTGTCTTTCAGGATAACACAATATCCATGTTTACCCAATTAAGTTGCCGAAATTAAATTCCTATGAACATTACGTACATATAGACAATCTTCTAATATTAAAACCCTAGACTCAAAGCATAAATTAACAACTCCAACAGCTACAACCAGAATCCTGCTTCCATCAGCCAAAGTAAGAAACAATTCCCCTTCATTAAGTTTTCTGGTCTCCTAGAACCCCTGCAAAGAATTGCAGATATGATACAACCTAAATCCACTCACCAAGAATCCGTGGGATTTTGTACTAAACATATTTCAAGGAGAAACGAACTTTTCATACCCTTATTATTGGCAGCCCTGAATTTTGGACAATTCCTCTTCCAATGTCCTTTCTCACCACAATGGAAACACTTTCCTTTTATTTTCTTTCCTTTGTCAGCAACTCCTAAGGCAATTTTTTTACCATCTTGCTTGGTGGAGTCCTTCTTCTTCTTCTTCTTACTCTTACCTTTCGACTTAGGTTGAGAAGTAGAAGCTTCAGTCATATTAGCATCAACATTAGATGTACCAAGAATACCTTCCGCCGCTACCAACTCATTCATTAATTCAAACAATGAATAAATCTTTTTGTTCATATTATAATTGAGTCTGAATTCCTTAAATGATTCTGGTAGTGACTGTAGTATCATATCCACTTGGGATTCTCCATCAATATCTGCAACTAAAACTTCCATTGTATTAATATTAGAGATCATTGTAAGACAATGCTCCCTCACTGAACTGCCTTCAATGATTTTGGTATTATAAATTTGCCTCATAGTTTCTTGCCTTGCAGAACGGCCTTGCTCACCAAACATCTCCTTCAGACTTAGCATTATGTCCGAAGCTAGTTCTACATCCTGCATTTAATGCTACAGAACATTTGAAATAGATGTTAGGATGTAGCACTTGGCCATCTCATTAGATTTCTACCAATGATCATATCGCTGTTTTTCCTCTGGAGGAGCATCTAATGAAGGAAAGTTAGGACATGGTTAAGTAAGCACATATTTGTGCTCTTCAGCTGTAAGAACAATGTCCAAATTTCTTTTCGAGACAGCATAGTTGGATACGGTCAATTTGTTTTGATTAAGAATAGTAACAAGTGAGCTGAAAGATGCTATGATCAAATCTGAAAACAATAAACATGAATATAATAAGTAAACTAGACATTATCAATTTAGCATATAAACGTATAGTATGGAACCTTAATAAAACCATAATATAATATATGCAACGACAACCCAATCCCATATTCAACATCCCTCAGCATAGAGTGAACATTAAATACTATGATTGATTGAGAACTATTTTCATTATTAGTGCTATTATGATAACTCTTATCAAACACCAATAATATGCCGTTATACATTTGGCCTCTAAATAATAATAGTAAGAACTCAACATAAAGGATACTATAATATTTAGTCTAGTGTATACCATTGTCTAGAATCATGTGTAGCCACATTTCATCCCCTTAACAGGTTTATCTTGTAGTACCATGATACTAAACACCCTCCGCATGGAATGTAAAGCTTGAAGCTAAGACAAGGTGTTTAATCAAACCACTATAAACCAAGAAGTTCAACCTGGAAGGACCATGAAATAAATACTCTCTGCATGGAATGCTAAGCTCGATACAAAGACAAAGTATATATTTCGCACTACTATGAATCAACAAAGGAGGCCGTGAGATCCCACCCTTGTATCTCTCTCCCACTAGATGTTTTAAAAGAAAAGTTTTTAATTTTGTAAACATGTGTAATCTAATCACACACAGCCTTGCACTTTATACATATGAAAACACTACAGAGGCATTTTTGCGAGAATCTCGCGACTAAGCTCTTCCCGCAAAAATGGGTTAAGGCAAAATAGTGAAAACAGAAAATTCAGACAGAAACTTTCGCGACTGTCTCGCTACTGTTTTGCAAGTAAAACATACTCGTGAAAAGTTTTGTGCTTCAGAGGCATTTTTCACGAGTAACTTCGCGAGAAGATAACCCACAAAAAACACGTGTTTTCAGTTTTTAAAAGGCAAATGTAAACAGTTTTCAACGGTTTTTCATGAACAAACAACCACCATATAAACATAATAGATAGAATTTGATATCAAAACTGAATTCCATTGATGTTATAGCCTTAAAGTTTAATTCAACATACATAAATTCAAATTTAAACAACATCAACATCAATTTTCATCAAACCATAGTTTCAACAACCATGCAGAAAATTAAATATATAATCTTCTAACATTATGAAACTATTATCTCTAATTCCAAAACTCACAAAGCATGTTATACAAATTCAAAATTCAATACCGCTCTAATACCAATTGTTGGAAAAATACATGTTTGTATCACATACAAAACATTCACAACAGAAAATTAACGGATCTACTTCATTCTCAATTGAGAACGCTTTTAATCTTCACTTCAATTTCACTTGTGCCCAAGAAGTGTGGTCTCGCAATCAGTTTCTATGAATTTTTTTAAGGGGGAGTGAGAAAGTGTCCAACACTCACATACAAACCATTTCATATTCTTTCTTAAAAATTCTGTATATTTCTCTCCTTATAACTGATTATCTAATTGGGCTAGCCTTTTGGGCCTTTCCAATTGGGCTTTAGGATGTGGCTTGGAGTGGGACCAAGAGGGACCAAATAAAACTCTAGCTCCAATGGGCCTTGGGCTTTTCTGTCAACTCTTGACAAGTCCAAAATAACCATTAATTATATTTAATACTACTATATAAATATAATTGCACCCTAGGTCTTATTAATAAATTATATCCCAAGACTTTTATTGTACATGCAACCCCTTCATAAAATATTCGTAGTAATACTGATGGAAAATAACATGTTTGTATCGCATACAAAACATACGCAGTGGAAAATAAACGGATCTACTTCATTCATAATTGATAACATACACTATGTAAGTTTCAAAATATAAGAACAAGAGAGTGTACCTTGGTGCAGTGAAATTCAAAACCAAAGAGAAGAAGTTCTTGAGAACACTTTCAATCTTCCCTCCAATTCCACTTGATGTCCAAGATGTGTGGTCTCTCAATCAGTTCTATGTGTTGTTCTAAAGAGAATATGAAAGAGTGTCTCTCTTCCTTATATCATATTATCTAAACATAAAAACCATTTCATTCTATTATAAAATTCTGTATGTTTCTCTCCACATAACTGATTATCTAATTGGGCTAGCCTTTTGGGCCTTCCCAATTGGACTTTAGTGTATGGCTTGGAGTGGGACCAAAAGGGAACAAATAAGACACTAGCTCCAATGGGCCTTGGGCTTTTCTGTCAACTCTTGACAAATCCAAAGTTACTATTAATTATATTTAATACCACTATATAAATATAATTGCATTCTAGGCCTTATTAATAAATTATATCCCAAGACTTTATCATACATGCAACCCCTTCATAAAATATTCGTAGTAATACAAAGTCATGAATATAGACTGCTACTTTGTAAATTACTACATCTTAATCTTTGAGTACCCGGTTTAATCCTTCTAAGTTATTCATCATATATTTATGAAATCTAATTTCATAAATATATACTTTAGTCTTACTAAAGTGGTTAGGCCTAATTCTCTGAATAATTGAACCCATTAAACTTATTTCAAGGGAATATTTTACATCTCCGTTAAGAGACTATGAATTCCATCTTGAAAATATATGTTCCATTAACACTAAATGTAGCTGCCCAATATACTGAGGTTTTGACCGTTACTTTAGATCTCACTGCTGATATATCAAAGTAACCTACATTTCATGATCAGGTCCATTATTCTCTCAGGATTAAGAGTTCAAGTGAATACAAGTCGTGAGATTTATTATTCAATTGACAGTCGTTAGGAGAATAATAAATCTCACAGCCGGTCCAGTTCAATATGTCTTAACTCTTAAAACATATCAACATATCAACTAGAAGTCACCACTTCCATGATCAAGACAAATCATCGTAGTTAATATGTTATAGTCTTCGCAAATGAAATGCCCAATTTCATCACCGACTACGAACCAAAATTCTGAGTTTACAAAGAACTTGTGATCTATATTTTCTGTGACTAAATCACATACTATGCATCTCATGGACTATTTGATAATGTCCAAATATTCATGCTACCATTATTTTAGATAATAATAAAACAACTTTATTAATCATAATATTAAGTCATACATCATTTAACACATAATGTCATATATAATATCATACATGGCATATTACAATAGGATTTAAGGGCACTTATTCCAACAAATACAAAGTCATGAATATAGACTGTCACTTTGTAGATTACTACATCTTAATCCTTGAGTACCCGGTTTAATCCTTTAGTGGATTTGGTTATTCAGAGAGTTGGACCCAACCACTTTAGTAAGAAGTTACTAAAGTATATATTTATAGAATTGGATTTCATAAATATATGATGAATAACATTAAGGATTAAACCGGGTACTCAAGGATTAAGATGTAATAATCTTCAAAGTGGCAGTCTATGTTCATGACTTTGTGTTACTACGAATATTTTAATGAAGGGGTTGCATGTATAATAAAGTCTTGGGATATAATTTATTAATAAGGCCTAGAGTGAAATTATATTCATATAGTGGTATTGAATATAATTAATGGTAACTTTGAACTTGTCAAGAATTGACAGAAAAGCCCAAGGCCCAATGGAGCTAGAGTATTATTGGTTCCCTTTTGGTCCCACTCCAAGCCACACACTAGAGCCCAATTGGAATGGCCCAAATGGCTAGCCGAATTAGATAATCAATTGTATATAAGGAGAGAAATATACAGAATTTCATAAGTCCTTTTAATGAGTCTTTTCATAAGTGTTTTTCATCAAGATTACACAAGAAATGAAATGGTTTGTATGTGATTGTTGGACGCTCCCTTATTCTCTTCTTAGAAACTGATTGAAGAGACCACACTTCTTGGGCATTAAGTAGAATTGGAGTGAAGATTAAAATTCTTCCCAAGAACTTCTAATTTTTTGGTTTTGAATTTCACCGCACCAAGGTACACTTTCTTGTCCTTAAATTCTAAAATTTTCATAGTGCATGTTATCAATTGCAAATGAAGTAGATCCGTTAATTTTCTGCTGCGTATGTTTTTGTATGTGATATGAACATGTATTTTTCCAACAGATATAAAGTACTTTGGAAAGACTAGTCATATCCTAAGAATTTAAACTTTGTTTAAAATTCGAAAATTAGGATATTGAGCCAATCTCAAACTGCTTAAATAGATTAGATTCTAGTCAAGTATAGCATGTAATACTTCAAGAAAGGATTCTTTCCTTTAAGTTTGAAGTTCCTTTATATAGGACTATAGTCCTAAGACATATAAAAGGAAGTGCATATTAAGATGGTTCCTAATATCATATTAATAGGAAGTCTTTATGCTATGCTATATACTAAGCTAAATATCTATTTTGCGGTGGGCATGGTAAGCGAATATCAATTGAATCAAAGATCACTTAATTTAGTGGGAGAAAAGCATATACTCAAATATCTTAGGAGAATGAGGGATTATATGCTTGTCCACAAAAGTGATATTTTGATTGTTACTGGATGTGCAAATGCTGACTTGTAGTTTGATTGTGATTGATGAAGTTGGACTTCAAGATATGTTTTCATCCTAATGGTAAAGATACACATTAAGCATAAATATTATCTCACTAGAGAGATATGAGTACATGAGTAGTAGTAGAAAAGATAATTTACACAATAAATTTGGCTGAAACTTGTTTCCAAACATTGCCTTAGAGTGACCATGAATTACTCTAAAGGGAGATAAGTGTCGGATATATGGTAAATTGTCTTTGAGGGCAAGTGGGAGATTGTTGGGGTTTGTGCCCTAAAATCCAATTTATTGGCATATCATAAATAATTAAATTGTTTAATTATATAAGACTATCTATAAATGAACTAATGGGACATTATCTTAGTCCATAAGATGCATAGCATGCGATTTATGTGAAAAGTCACAGAAGGTATAAATTGCAAGTTCTTTGTAAACTCAGAATGTAGTTCGTAGTCGGTGATGAAATTGGGCATTTCATCTGCGAAGACTATAACATATCAACTAAGATGATTTGTCTTGATCATAGAAATGGAGATTTCTAGTTGGTATGTTGATATGTTTTAAGAGTTAAGACATATTGAACTGGACCGCTGTGAGATTTATTATTCTCCTAACGACTGTCAAATGAATAATAAATCTCACGACTTCTATTTACATCAATTCTAAATCCTGAGAGAATAATGGACCTGATCATGAGATGTAGGTTGCTTTAATATATCAGGAGTGAGATCTATAAGTTACGGTCAAAACCTCAGTATGTTAGGCAGCCACATTTAGTGTTGATGGAACATATATTCTCAATATGGAATTCATAATCTCTTAACAGAGATATAAAATATTCCCTTGAGATAAGTTTAATGGGTTTGGTTATTCAGAGAGTTGAGGCCAACCACTTTAGTAAGGAGTTACTAAAGTATGTATTTATGGAATTGGATTTCATAAATATATGATGAATAACATTAAGGATTAAACCGAGTACTCAAGGATTAAGATGTAGTAATCTTCAAAGTGGCAGTCTATATTCATGACTTTGTATTACTACGAATATTTTAATGAAGGGGTTGCATGTATAATAAAGTCTTGGGATATAATTTATTAATAATGCCTAGTGTGCAATTATATTAATATAGTGGTATTGAATATAATTAATGGTAACTTTGGACTTGTCAAGAGTTGACAGAAAAGCCCAAGGCCCATTGGAGCTAGAGTCTTATTTGTTTCCTTTTGGTCCCACTCCAAGCCACACAACTTGATCCCAATTGGAATGGCCCAAAAGGCTAGCCCAATTAGATAATCAGTTGTATATAAGGAGAGAAATATACAGAATTTCAGAAGTCCTTTCATGAGTCTTTTCATAAATGCTTTTCATCAAGATTATACAAGGAATGAAATGGTTTGTATGTGAGTGTTGGACACTCTCTTGTTCTCTCCTTGGAAACTGATTGAGAGACCACATATCTTGAGCATTAAGTGGAATTGGAGTGAATATTTAAAGTCTTCTCAAGAACTTCTAATTTTTGTTTTGAATTTCACCGCACCAAGGTACGCTTTCTTGTTCTTAAATTCTGAAACTTTCATAGTGCATGTTATCAATTGCGAATGAGATAGATCCGTTAACTTTCCGCTTTGTATGTTTTGTATGTGATACGAACATGTATTTTCCCAACACTTGCCCTAGTCTTTCCTTGATCATATTAACATAAAGTTGTGGCTAGTTCTTGGTTGAGTACTTTAAGGGCACAGGCTAGCTGCCATGCAATCACTCCTCCATATAACCTCTCTTTGGATCCAGATAATGCCACGGTCAGCTGAACTCTTAATTTGTGCCTTGAGCACTCTACAATCAAATAGGATATACTTGTCCCCACTGTCACAGAATGAGCATATTTCTTAGTCAAATCCTGGGTCTCCTATGTTCTCCAGAACAATGTGACTTTCCTGGGCTAGAGCCCGCAACATGGCTTCCTAAAGGAATGAGGGGGATGAGAAGTCTAGGATCCTCTCCTCCACTGCAGAGATAGCGTTCACATTTCCTTCCAAATGAGGAAGCAAGGGATAAATAATGACATTAGGCCTGGCCGTGTTATCAAACTGTACTAACCTATTATCGATGAGATTTTGAATTCGAAGACTCAAATGCACACATTCTTCCCAGGTGTGCCCTTTGGCCCCGAAAATGGTGTTGACATTTTTGGGATGGTTCAAAACCAGGCAAGAAGGATCGTCTCTGGGTTTTGCAAATATTGGAGTGACTAGCTTCATCTCCAATAGATAAGCATAAAGCTCTGCCATGGGCATAGGTAACAGAGAGAATATTCGTGGCTCCACCTTGGGATATCATGGTTGATCAGACCTTCCCCTCTTATTGAATGCTTGGTAAGGTCTCTAGGCTGGCTAAACCTGTTGCTGATAAGGCCGGGCATTCGGGGCTGTATAAGCAGAAGACACCCCTTTGTCCTTCAGGCGTTTTGACGATCATGTGAACATCAACTTCCTTCCCTTTGCTGCTAGTTGCCTTTTTCACCTGTTGTTCTATCATAGAATTCAAAGCCTCGGGATCGACTATTTTCTTGCTCCTAGTACCCTCATCAATGCACTCCCCAATTGGAATTAGGCTTGCGAAATGAGTAACTTGGGCACTGATCATCTTCAAGTAGTAAAGAGGCTTAAGGTTATCGATGAACCACTTAATCATTTTGTCTTCCATCATGGGTGGAAGCATTTGCGCGGCTAACTCGGGCCACCTTTAGGCATATTCACAGAAAGATTCCCCACTCTTCTTTTCTTTCCTTTGAAAAACCGTGCAATCGAGAGCTATCTCAGTATTGAACTGGTAACACTCCAAGAATGCACTGGCCATCTGTCTCTAACTAGAGGTCTTTTCCAATCTCACATACCATGTGGCTGCAAGGCCAGTCAAGCTATTAGGGAAAATCTGGGAGAGCAAAGGATGATTGTCTCCATATGGTGCCATCTTCCTACAGAACATGCGCAGATGGGCACAAGGATCCCTAGTGCCATCATATTTGACAAACTCGGGCTCCTTGAACTTGGGAGGAATAATGACCTGAGGGAAATCGGTCAAGCTGTCCAAATCGGCACTTCCTTGGGCGCCGGAGCCCTCTATAACACGAATTTTCTCAGTCAAGGTCTCCATTTGACTTTTGACTTGGCTGTAAGCAGACTCTGAGGTCTTATCCTTAGGAGGATTCAATTCTTGGTCACCTTCTTATGGGACAAATAGCGGTGTGGTTTGGCATTGATTTGGATCTGGCAGCGGCTAGGTACCATTTTCAGATTGGGACGCAAGGCCCTCCAGAGTGGGCCCAGACGAATCTTAGATCCCTCCTACAACCAACTGTTGCATCATGCACATTATTTCGGCCATCTGCTCTTACAGGAAAGCAATCTCATGAGTGTTTTCCTCAATGGGGGAAGGACCACTAGTAGACATCTCTTTAGCACAAGACCTAGTGATGATAGGATCATAATGTGATAGTAACTTGGACTGTTTCCTTTTAGCAATCTTTTCTCTTTATATTCCTAGAAAGGAAAAGAATGGGATGGGAAAGAACTAGGGTACTTTTGAAAATTTGACAATGTGGAAAGACAAAACAAACACGAAGTTAGTTTAGGTTCCTGCTTATTAAAAATGCACCTATCATTTTTGAAAATATCCACTTAGACCCCTAAGCGGGTTTTTATCATGGTGAGTTTCTACAGTGATGCAGAATTAGTGCACATGCTTGGCAAGTAACTGGAACTTTCATATCATGCTTGAAATTGCGATTCTGATTACAAAGAAAGCAATGCTTTTACAAAACTTTAGCCTTTTACAATGCCCCCAGAACATGCGCTATAGACAATGGCTCCAACAGTGGGCCTTTTCCAAGGAAATTTAAATTTACAATGAAGAGACTTTGTTATGGATGGCCTTGCCTTCTTAGAGGAGATCTTGGACTATTGGCAATGTCCTCCTTGGTGTAGACTTCCGGCTACTTGCGACAAATTTTATCTGTACACATTTACATAACGGAGCAATTAGTGTATGCATGCATGCTCTTGCAGGGTTGGAAACCCTTAGGGATTTGGTATGATCTAATGTGTAAACAACGGGGTTGCTTTTCCCTAGGGTTTAATCAAAAATGTTGTGTAAATAGGATGGATAGAACCTGGAGTAGAGAACAACTCTTTGACGCAAGCAAAAAAGGCAAACCTACAAACGAAAACTGGACATTTTCCCCTTGGCTCATTTTGAAAGCAATCCTATAAAGGATATCCTACCCTAGGCTTGGATGTTCACTCGGCTTTGGCTCTTCCTAGTCCTCACGGGTTTTAACTTAGTCTAGTCCAACTACATGAGACACGTCTTAACTGGTGAGTTGGTCCTACTCTTAGGGGGGACCTCGATCTTCTAATCCTTCCCTACATAGAAGTTGTGGGGTAGAGCAGATCAAGGGGGCCTTTTCAGCATAATCCTGTCCACCCATGGACCCAAGAAAAGCCTATAATTTAGCATCCAGTAACTATCTATGGTATACACATCCAACATTTGCCTTCAACACTGAGTCCAAGTTCGACCTAATATGAGGGGTGATGTCATGCATTTTAAAATGAAAGGGAAAGACTTTCCAAGCACAACAGATATATGAACAAACAAAGGTGTAGCAGAAATTAAGTCTACTACCCTAGGTTTGCACATGTATAGGAAAGATGTGAAGCATGCTTTAGGAAAGTAAGAAAGCTTCACACATACAAAAATACCTCAAAGCCAATTTTTGGAAAAACATTTGAAAATATTTTTGGCAAATATTTTTGAGGTTTGAAAATAATTTACTAGGATATAGTAAAAGCATTTTTCAAAATGAAAGCCCCGGAGGCTAATGCCAATTTCGATGTTTTTGAAATCCAATGTCCAAAGATTAATATCTTATCAAAAGCTCTAAAGGCTAAACTCTAAGTGTCCCTAATGGAGTTGTCAGTCTGTTGATGTCTCGCGATGGTTAGACCACCCATCACGGCGATGCTCGCGTGCTTCCCACTTTTAGGAGGAGGGGTATGTACGTGCATATGAAGCTAGGAGCTCGGGTGCTATGGAGGAACGTTGTACCTCAGGTGTGTGGATGGAATATGAGTCAATTTTAAGGAAATTACCAAGGGTAAGTGAAGTCACCACCAATCATTGGTTTTTTTCTCAAGTGTAATTAGTCACCTGACTATATTTGATTTTATTACCGATCATAAGTTAAGAAAAATTTCGTTTTTCCTAATCAAATGTGGATGGGCAAAAAATCTTAATTCTTGAGTTCGAAAGTCTGATTACGTGGGGGGAAGGTGTTAGGCACCCTACAACAACAACCCTTTGTTTTGGTAAAATCATAATTTAAAGACATTGGCAGTTGAAAACGAGCTATTGGCATTAACTTTCAAGGCTTTAATGGGATTGGGCTTTGAGGTTTAGATTCAGAAAGGGTGTGGTCTCGATCGATACTTCCATAGCGTGTTTGGAATCATTACCAAATTTCCATAGTGAAAATCCAACAGCATTTTGCCTTATTTTCATGGCAGAAATCCGGCAGCGCTTCCCCTCTGGTGCTTCATAGCACTCAAAACACTATTCTTACCAAACTTTCACTGTAGCATACGGCAATAGGGATGCCCTATTTTCACAGTGAAATACCGGCAAAGTTTCGCGTTTGGTGCACTATGGCGCATCAGCAGGGTTTCATGCTTGTGTATACGGCGTGTGCCAACATACTCATGCTAGGACGAGCCGGAGCCCCTCAAAGCATTAAGAACATTGATACGCATCGCATATACGGGGAAACCGATGTCACTTGGTGACATGGATCGGGACGGTCACACCACGGTGACTGTGCACATAGTATGACATGAATATGCACCTACAGCAAATGCCTTGAGCACATACTCATGCCACAAGGTCAAGAGCACTCATGGCTAAAGAGGGTCGCTTAGTAGCCCATCTTCTTCTTCCTCCTTCGTTTCATCCCTTTGTTGGCTGCTCCTTTAGTTCTCTTTTTTTCCCCTGTTGTATGTGTGTTTTTTATTTCTTCTCTTACAATTTATTTTATTTTCTTTTTCTATGTTGCTTTTTTTTAAGAGATAGTTTTAACATATAGCAGTCACTCCTAATGATTGCTCTTTATCATTAAACTAAGACACCAATATTTTTTTTGGTAAAGGCGGGGATGAAACCCAAATCTCTTGTTCGACAACAAGAGATTTTACCAGTTGAACTATCTAGAACCCACTTGTATTGCCTTTTTCAAATTTGAATGGGACTTAAAAGTTAGACACTTTAATTCTTTGAAGTCTTTGAGCCCCACACGTGAAATAAATGACCAGAGAATAAAAGTATACCCTCTTTTTTTTTTGTCCACTTATTCTTTTTTTTCAATTTTATTTTGATTTTAATTATCTAGGTGTGTCTATATATATACACATATGTTTTAATATCCTAAACTTAAAAAAATGGCAAATTAAAACTTACCCACCTATAGTTTGACTGAAATTTAAGTTGCCAACTAATGATTTGATATTTGACATTTTACCCACCTGAGGTTAGCTCAGTTAAAGTTCCGAAACCCATCTCTTTTAAAGTATGGCTAAATATGTAATTTTGCTCCACTTTTATGTCTCTTTCCTCCAAAAACACATAAAAATACAAAATCAAGTAAAAAGGATCCAGCGAAACACTTGCATCATGGGATTTCAAACCACATGTAGGCAACTTAAATTTTAGTTAAACCTCAGGTGGGTAAAGTGTCAAATTTCAAACCACAAATAAGCAATTTAAATTTTGGTCAAACCACAAGTGGATAAATTGTAATTTGCTCCCAAAAAAAAATGTACGTTATTTGTTAACTTCTTATTATTATTAGGAAAAATATGGATTTTTAATTTTAAGATTTTTAATAAATTTTATAGATTTTGACAAATATATATATATATATATATATATATCATGGTTACCCTAAAATGGTATGCCAATTAGAATGGTATTTGGTAATTTTATATTTTTCGAGTATTTTCAATTATTTTAAAAATTTTATTAGTTTTAGTTATTTAAAGGTTTTATTTTGGTCATTTCAATGGTTTTAGTTTTTTTTTTTTTTTTTTTTTGTCATTTTAGAGGTTTTAAGGGTACATTTGATCATCTAAAGGTCTTGTGGGTATTTTGGTGATATGGGGTACATTTTAGAGGTTTTGAATTATTTTGGTCATTTGAATGTTTCAATGTATTTTTGGTCATTTATAGGTTTGAGATATTTTGGTCATTTTGGTGATTTTGGGATATTTTTTAAGGTTTTAGGAGTAATTTTGCCAGTTTCGATCTTCCAAGGGTGATGAGAATCAACAAACACTATTAAAGGATCTATTACATGTTCCAGTTGGGCCTACTACTAGAGCAAGATCCAAGAAGATTAAAAAAGCACTTAATGGGTTGATTCAAGAGATTTGGGCTGATTCTAACACAGGACATTCCAAGCATGGCCCAAAGGAAGATGAAGGCATAATAAATTTAATCTAAGCTATTGATGGGGCTGATCTGGCTGAATTGGGCATAATTTATAGTGTTGATTAATGACTGGTTGACTTTCCAGCTCCATACCAATTAATAGCTATTTTTCCTATTCTTAAGCTACTAACTTCAAACCAAATACACCTTAATTTTAAGCTTCTATTATTTAATACGTTTTAGCTATTTTCCTATTTTGGGACTGCTAATTTCAAACTAATCAACCTTAATTTTGGCTTCTATTATTTAGTATGTTTTTATATATATATTCCTATTTTCAGTCATGTCTTATAAATAGTATGCACTCATTGTAATGAAGGATTTATTGAATAAAATATCAGAAAAAATGTGACGTTTTGTTTCTTCTTTTGGTTCTTCAAGAACTATGAACTTATCAGGGATTCGTCCTTGTGGCGTTCAAATTTTATACCTTCGGTTCATGATTCAGTTATAATCATTGGGTCGAGGTCTGTTATTTATACTTTTGGTTCACATTTCATTTATAAACGTTGGGTTGGGGTTCCTTTCAAAATCTGAATTTTAGCTTTCTTGGCCAAGTAATCTAATATTATTTTGTTGGGTCTCAAAGCGTGTTGATTGAGGTTCGCATCATTTGGTATCAGAGCACAGGTTCTAAAATCAGGTTTACTATCCCTTTATCTTTTGTTTCCTATTATCATCCTATCTCGTTCATTTGTGTTCATTATTCCTTACTCTTATTTTGTGACATGCACCAAGTTCCAAAAAAAAAAACGTGAAAAAAAGAAAGAAAGAAGTTCTCAGAAAAGAAAAGGAATAAAAAAATACTATTTGTAGTTTCAGTTCTATCAAACCAAAATATTGTGTTTTTTTGTCCTCTTCCTTTGATTCATTGTTTCTGTAATATTTTCTTGCTGTCGATATTGGTTTAAATACAACAAGTTGAATTTCTTGATTCATGTTTATTAGTTTAAAGACTGTAGATAATTCGGCTTTTGGAATAATTATATTCAAAATAATTATTTTGAAAGTCCTAATTATCGCTTTGGAATGAGGTTTATCATGAAAATAACTCTTAAATTTGTCCAAATACAGTTTTAGAGTTGGAAAACACTTCAAAAACATGCTAATCTAGTAGCAGATTTCAGATTTACGTTCCAAGGCATGTTTAGCATAGTAGAACTCAAACTTCAGACTAGGCTATTGTGGAAAAGTTGCAGAGAATCAAATTTCCATTCAGCTATCAAAATTTCAGCTTAATCCAAATTTTGAGTAAAAAGATATGATCAAAATACTGAAACTGAATCTGATTTGAAAAATCAGCTTACTCTTATCCAAATCTCCTTTTTTTAGGATTTTTCCCATACGTTTTTTGCTTATTTTTTAAGCTTATTGGACTTAATTTTTAAGAAAACCTAGCTTATTTTCTAAGCAACTAACACCTTTATAAATAGGGGAGGCCTCCCAACATTCAGGGGCCTTCTTTTTGACCCCTTTTTCTCACCTTTTTCTAACCCTTCTTTTTCTGATTTCTCTCTCCCCTTATGTTAAAGAAGTTCTAGAAGCCCTGCTTTAGGAACTTATTTTTTGTTAAGAGGCTTCACTTAAATCCTTAAAAAAAATTGTTTCTCTTTAAGGAAATCTTTCCTTGAGGATTAAGTTCATGCAGGTATAACTCTAACTTTGTTTCCATGACATGCTTTCATATATGTTTTAGTTTCCACGAACACGATGTTTTCTTTTGTGTTTAAAAAATCATGTTTCTCATATGTTATCACATGTTATCTTTTGCTTTCAAAAGTTTTCACATGATTAATTGATGAACATGCCTAGATCTAGGGTTGAATCTTGCCTTAGAATTTTAGATCTGTAATTTTTCTATGTTTTTTTTTTTTAAATGAAAATCAAATTTGGAAGTTTTCTTCATTTTTTCTTTTATTAAGAGTCAGATCTATATTTTTTTATCTTTGTTTCATTTCCAAAATTTATAAAATAAAATAAAATAAAATAAAAACAAGTCTACATTTTTACAAATAAAATGGCAAATTTAAGGTTCTTGACTAAAAGTTTAACCCTAGATCTAGGATTTGACATAGCATCTGTTACATTACGTTTCATACTTTCAAAATAGGATATAATGGTCATGTAGAGTCTAGAAGACCAAACTCTGTCTGGATAGAATGAGTGCCTAACACCTCCCCATTCCGTAACCTTGCCCCCGAACTTAGGTTTTTGGATAATAGATTAGTGTTTTATCTTTAGTTTTGGTAGATTGTAACTAGGATCAAAGTATTGTAATTTTTACATAGATTGTATTTAGGACCAAGGCCTTGTAAAGTTATTCTACCAAGTTGTATTTGTATAATCAATTAATACATTTGATGTACTTTTGACATGTAATTGTACCATATTTATTCTTATTTTATTGTATTAAAAAAAATAAGTGGTGACTCCACACACTTTCCCAAAAAAAGAGGTGCCCAAAGCACCCGAATCTCTTTTTTTAGAGCACCCCCCTTTTTGCGGTCTCTCACAGAGCCGTCCTTCATGTTGCAGGCTATGCAACAACAATTTGAACGCATGAACGTGGTGTTTAATGAGATTCAGGATTGGATGGATAGGCAAGACGTTGTTATTGCAACTTTGCGTGAGGAGCATCCCTAAAGAGTACCTAATGCTAGAAGGCAAGAAAGGCGTGCGAGCATGGATGATTCTAATGACAACCACGAGGATGAGTTCAAAGATAAAGAGGATCAAGCTTCATTGAACAATGAGGGTAGGTTTATGCCAAAGGTAGAAAGGTGTGGTAGAGGTTTCCAAAGAGATCCGAGATGGCAAGATGGGACTCACAAAAACCTAGGAAA
>CM066164.1:56448988-56548988 GCA_033629205.1 Lithocarpus polystachyus | reverse complement strand
TAAAAAAGAATGGGTAATTATTTCACATTGCTTGTGTGTGTGTGTGTGTGTGTGTGTGTGTGTGTGTGTGTGTGTGTGTGTGTTTCTCAGAAAAAAAGGGTAATTGTGTAATACCCGCCTCACTTAAATTTAATTTAATTGAATTGTTTCTAGAGTGAAATTGATGAATTATTTAATTTATTTTGAAGGTAATATTATTTTATATTATGATATCTACAAAGAAAATAAATAAAAGAAGATGTAACGTGAATAGTTATTTTGTGAATTATTCATATTTAACTTTTAGTCTCCTTATTAGTTAAGAAAAAGGATAAGAGATTAAAACCTATTTGAATTAGGAGTTTAAGTGTTATTGGAATTCTTTAGAGTTTTAGCCTATCTAAATTACCTTAATATGAATTTTAGTGGGAATTAAAGTCTTGGAAGCTTGTTTAAGTTTTAGTGGGTCTTAAACTCTAGCCCAAGTAGGAGTATTATTCAATAGTACTAATTGGAGTCGAATTGATCTTCCTAGACTGAATTGGAGTGTTATTTTAAAGGTATATATACTTCGTCTTTTAAGTTAATCACGTGACAAGTAGAGAGAGACTGCAAGATTAAAAAAGAAAAAGAAAAAAAAAAAGGAAAAAAAAATCAATGGTTAGCGTATAAAAGATTAAGAGTAGAGAATTAGGGTTTCTCAAATTGAAAGGATAAAAGACTGTGGCACTGCTAGGGGCAGCCGGCAAATTCATTGTATTGAGGTAAACTTCTATATATGCATGCCTTATTGATATCTTTGAACACATATTTGATTAAGGAACCTTCGTCTCTAGGCTGCTTGAAAATATTAGAATTATACTAACAGTTGCATAAGAATAAAAGTTATCATGGAAGTGTTATTATAGACATGCATTATTTTATTTGATTTTGAATCAGAAACACATATATGTACGTGGAGTAGCATCACATCCTATATAGGTTAAGCGCTTGTCCTAGGGTGGTGTTCAGATGGTCTACGTGTACTTATATGTAGGTATAACAGATTTTATTTTTAGGGAATACATTACAATTATATATAAAATCTAGAATAGGTATGATGTATATTAGAAAGATATGTTAAGTTTTATATTGCCAAATCTTCATAGTGGTTAAGGAAAAGTTTTATCAAAGGACTTTTTGGTTATTCGAAAGCTGTCCTTATTGAGTTATTTAATCCTTAATTAGGTTCTAGTTGACATCGTTTCGAACAATTGAAGTGAAGCTTGGTTTAGTAACTGAAGGTTAAGTGGACTTCAGAACATAACGTCTCTCAAGGCGTGTATAATTATAAATATATATATATATATATATATATAAATCCTTTGTTAAAAATATCTTTATATATACATAATTGTAAAAATGAAGTTTCCAAAAACTTATACCATTGTTAATGTTTTATACATACTCGAATTTTATTATTTCTTGTATATTACTTTGAAACTATATTAGTTAAGAATGAATCAAAACTATATTTTTGATAAAGTATTTATTATATGATATATGATTGGTATTGACACTATTATAATAAAGAAAGAATGTTTTCAAACGGTCAGCTAAACAATCTGCAACCTTTGCCAACACAAGATTAAATGTTGGTCTTCGTCCGATGTAGTGTTATTATGGAGTGATGCAGTGTTATTGTTTGCTCATCGGAGCCAGCGTTATTATTTGCTCTTTGGAGCCAGTATTTCCTCTTTGAGGTTAGTGTTATTGTTCCCTATGGGAATCACCCATCGAGTGTTTAGCAGCTTATGTCTTTGTCTGGCATTGTTAATGTTTTTCATATCGACCTTTATAAGTGGAAAAACTATTTATTACTATAATATATTGTTTCTA
The DNA here is from genome assembly GCA_033629205.1 of Lithocarpus polystachyus. Classification (NCBI taxonomy): domain Eukaryota; kingdom Viridiplantae; phylum Streptophyta; class Magnoliopsida; order Fagales; family Fagaceae; genus Lithocarpus; species Lithocarpus polystachyus. Next base: position 56,547,131 of record CM066164.1, on the reverse strand, counting down.
CCTATTTAGTGTATTTCAGATAATTAAAGTGGTTACTATTTTATTTATTGATTATAGTGTTATAGAAAATGTTTTCTTTCTAACAGTTTTATAGAATATATTATATTACTGTTAAAACTATTTGTAAATGTTTTGTAAAGATTATATTTTGTCAATGATACTATTATTTTGTTTTGAAAGACATCCTCATGTTAAGTAGTCCTTATTGAGCTTCTAGCTCACCCCCCCCCCCCCCCCTTCTCCACCCTTTCAAATTAGAGCAGTGAAATATCTTTTAGTAGTAGATCATTGGAGACATATTGAAGACTTCTTTTGGAGCTATGTTAGTGAAGTGTTGTTTTATAATTTTTTTTTTTTCTTAGGATAGTGAGTTTGGTGTTTGTGAAACTATTTGGGATTGTATTTGGAAACTTTACTGTTAAAGTTTTAGTTTGATGGATTTTAATAAGAAACGTCTAATGGCTTGATTCTTACTTGTGGACATTTAATTACGCTCTGTTCTATTATAATAAACGTTGATTATTTATAAGACAGGTTGTGCATCTAAATCTTTGGTATGGGTTTAGGGTGTTACAAATTGTCTCACATTATTTAAAAGAATGTGTTATGTGTAGTATAAGTTGTTTCGCCTTCCTTAAAAATTACAACGGCGTTTGAGTAGAATTGTGGTATGCAATTGTGTTAGAACCTTCTTCCCTCTCCCTTGTGTGTGTGTGTGTGTGTGTGTTTGTTTCTTAAAAAAAAACGAGTAATTATCCCACATTGCTTAAAAGAGTGTGTTTTGTATAGTATAACTTGTCTCACCCTCCCTTAAAAGTTACCATAGTTTTTTAGTAGAGTTGTGTCTTTGTGTTAGAACCACTTTCCCTCTCCATTATATGTGTGTTTGTTTCAAAAAAAATAGAGTACTATAGAAATGTTACAATTTTTTGATTATGATGGGAATGTAATTAATGAACTAAACACCATAATCTATTACAAAAATTGATTGCAATGTATGTAACATTAAGCAAACCAACCAACCCAACCACATGGAAAATCATTAAGACTACAAGCCAAACTGTAAAAAAAGTAGGTATATATGCATTGTTGCCATTTGTCACTAAAACCACGTCGTCTCAGCATGTGTAGGAGGAAATTCCAAAACGAAATGATCATAAACTTTCTCCAAATCCAACTTACATAACAAAACTTCATTTCGCTAGTAGGCACTCATTTGCTATTAACACCGAGTCCAGAATCTGACGCCCATAAACAAATACAACAAAAGCATTCTGAGATGTAGATGCCACTTTCTCTAGAACCATTTTCAATTGGTTGGACAAAACTTCTTTTTTTTTTTCTTTCTTTCTTTTTTATAAGTAGGAATGATATATATACGAAAAGCTACTTTTTGCATGAAGAACAAAGAGCAACCCAAAACAAACAAGAAGAAGAAAACAAAGAAAAAACAAGAAGAAGAAAACAAAGAAAAAACAAAAGGAGCAAGAAAACCAAACAACAGAAAAAATACAAAATAAAAAGGGTGCTAAGAAAAGAAGGGAGGGAATCACTAGACATGAGTCCCCATGCCCGAGACCAATCAAAAAGAGTCCCACTAAAAGAAGCAAGCATCTGAACACCTAAGCTCTCCAAGTCCTCAAAAGGCCTGCAATTCCGTTCCTTCCAAATACACCATAGAATGCACAACGGAACTAAGTTCTAGATTTGAGACGAATGCTAAGTTGGACAAAACTTTGGCAATGAATTTGTGTAATAAAGCTCTAATGGGACAGAAATCCTTGACCTCAAGAGCCCTTGATATTTTCGGAATTAAAGCAACAAAAGTGACATTGAAACTCCTCAAATAGCATATGGAAATGATGGAAAACTTGAAACAAATCTATCTTCCTTTTATCTTCCTCCTATTTTTACAAAATGCTATTGAGAAACTATCAGGACCCAAGGATAGTTCTACACAACTTCTATATCATTTCAATTAAATTATGATTTTATTCCTTTGAAATTTGGAGTGATTTAATTTTTTTCCTTTTTAAGTTATAAATTTAAGATCCATAAAATTACGTAATTTTGAGTGAGTTGAGATGAAACTTAACAATGCAAGGACAAGTCTAAAACATAAATGATATGTAACATTAAGTCTCTGTTTAGATACAGATGAAAATTATAAATTATTTTACTATTCAACTTATTTTTGATACTATTCATGGTCCCACTGCGCTTGAAGACATTGCTGCTAGGAGAGGTGAAAAAAAAAAAAAAAAAAAAAAAAAAAAAAAAAGATGCAAATTCAAGATTTACTATTCTTCGAAATTATAGAGAGGATTAAAAAGTAAAACTAGAATCTAGAATCGGCACTTCCTAATAAAATGACAATCTCGTAACCAAGTACATATTACACTTTCAACGGTAAACTATCTCAATTACAGTAAAAAAATAAAAAATATATATGTAGCAAATGATCAACCCCCAATTTTAAAAATAACTGCAACCTAACCCCATATCGAATATTTTGCTATTAATTAATGGAATTTAGTTTTGAAAAAACAATTTACCCCCATCTATTTGTTTTGAAGAGGAATAAATTGGTCTTTCAATGCTAAATTCCATCCAACATAACACCAAAAGATATAATAGGGAAAACATTAAAACAAAGTTATAACTTTGGAAGGTCATTCGTGCATCTTCAATGCAATGGTTCAGGGCAGACGGGTGATTTGCCCCCATAAATAACCCCAATCATTTTGCTTCCTCTCACACAAACGCAATCATATCACATTCATTTCTTGTTTTATTTTCCCTCCTTTATTCCTCCGTTCCTAGTCTCCCTTTCCCCTTAACAAGAATTAGGAAACTCGGAAAGAAGACAAAGAAAACTAATAACACAAAACACCAATATCCCTGTAAAAGAAGACTATATTGTAAAGAAATGAATAGTGAGTAATGAACAACCAATTGCGCGGTATAACAGTCAGTGTGTGACTATGCAGCATGTACGAGTATCATACGCCACTCATAAGGAGAAAATGCTTGGAAGTTTTTCAGAGAGAAGCAAATTACATACAACAAAATCAAAAGCTATTGGAAAAATAAAGCGTCAGCAGTTCTGAAGCATAAGATAACTATAGTTACAACGGTACAATTACCCTCATGAAAATTGTACTCGATTAACAAAATTATGAGCATTATCCTGCCAAGAACCTCAAATATTTAACTCAACATTTTGCAGTAGTAATTTCTGCCATGAAGTATGTGTATTTACCTCAACATGATGCGTGACCAAATTGGAAATCGCCAAAATGATGAGCGTTTCAATTTTTAGTGGTTTTCCATAACCTGTAATAATAGGATGTGTAGTTACAATGTTATTCTGAACTGAATTTTACTTCAGCAAGAGACAAAAGACAAGCATATAACACAGTATCTATCAAATTATACACTTCAAGTGAACCACATTTCAGGGTTCAGGCATATGCACATAAAATACTGTTTGTGATATATAGACAAAACTTCCCCACTACCATGACCTATCTAAAAATAGACTTTCAAGTGGAACATTCTGCTATACTAACACCAGGACAACTTCACATGCTTTTTTACTCTTACAAGGAACAAGAACATTCAAAGAGAGAACTTTCTGGAACACCAACTGTCCCACACAGCTTAAATAAGACAAGAAAATAGAGTAAGCAATTTGGAAATTGTAGATAAAAAGGATGCCAGTTTCATATTAAAATCGAAGATAAAGGTCAGATATGAAAGACAGGTAATATCAAAGATGCACCAAATATCATTGTTGTATCTAAACAGCCTCAAAATCATTATCAGCGGAAAGGAGGAAGGGAGAATTGAAACTGATCAACTATACAAACCAAGGAGGAGACATCAAAGAAAACTGTCAATCTCAAATTTATAATACCAGTATATTGAAGAAAAGACACAAGTCTAACCTTCTATTTAACTCTTAAAGAGTTACTACTTTTAAGGTGTCCCTTCAAGATCCTCATCCAAATTAGAACTGCAGCCAAGAACTATCAGGCCAACAATATAATACAAGTAAACAGAACCAAAGACAGCCTTAAGCTTCTATTTAAATAGAAGTACTACTTTCCAATCACCCCCTTCAAGATCCTCATTCAACTTATAACCATGCTGTAAATATAAAAAGCAAAACACAAGGAAAACCAAAGGAATGACTTCAAACTTCTCTTTACTTCTTAAACCAGAACTCCTATCCATCTCAAGATCCTGATCCAGATTATATTTGCAGTTGTAAATGCAGAAGTATTTAGAACATGTTTTGGTAAATAAATAGAGACATTCAAAACAATTTCAACCCAGAAGCTATCCAACATATCACATAAATCGAGGACCATAACCAAGCCAAACAAATATTAGTTGTTTAGGCTTGTCTTGGGCATGAGTGAGACATGTCAAAGTAGGCTCAAACTCAAGCCAAGCTTCACTTACCCTGTTCAATCTTGACAAGCATGTTTGGCAAAACCTCAAGTCTAGCTCATCTTTCTATCCCAACACCAAAAGGCGACCATAGGAATTATGGATACATTTTCCATCCCAGCACTAATTATGGAAAAACTCATATTCAAGCTAGAGAATTAGAAAGACTCCTCTAGATTGACTTACTATAACCAGTTAGAGAAATTTTTTATAACTTACATATTGAGGCAATTAAAGAAGGTGCTAGTAAATTGATAATTAATCCCAATCTCGAATGAGAGGGCTCCCAAATGAGCAAATTCAGTAATGCATCTAACTAAACACAAGGAAAATAAATATATCAAAATAAAAAGTAATGAAAAACAAGGAAGAATTTATTACAAGCTGCTCAATTAGAGAAAAATATTGGGTACCAAATTAGACAAGTAAATGGAAGAGGTGGCAATCATAATCTGGTTATGAAAAGCTTATAATCATCTTCTTCATTTGCACGACCATGTGTCCCAAAATATGGTGGTGACCTTCATCGTGTTTATCTTTCTTTGCATGCTGCTAATTTGGGAATTTTAAAATTAATACTAGTGCGACAAGCTTAAGCTGTTATAAATGGTTGACTACACTCTCCCTCAAGTCTGGGCCCAAACTCTCCCTTAATAACTAAAGCCCAACATGTGGGAGTTTTAACTTTTTATAGGGGAGGTGGAGAGGAGATAAGATTCGAACTCAAAACCACATGCTCTAATACCATGATAAATTACCACAAGTCTCAAAGCCTAAACTATTAAGAAAAACCGAATTCAATCATTTAAACATTATTCCAACAAGGGAAATTGACCCAAGACAAGTTGATAACTAAATCCAACAAATTATAGCAAGAGAACATTTTGGGAGAAACTCAAGTAAACAAAAATTGATGACAGATCCGATGTGGGTTAGGATTTGATTTTTGTTGGGTTTTAGGAAGATTTTAGAGGGATTAATAGTGCCCAAAATCTGCTGTGCAAGAGAGCGAAATGAATGGCTGAAACACTAAGAAATTGATAATAGATTATAAATAATGGATTGCTCTGAGGCTTCTTTATACCCTTGGCCAGACTCTTTTCTTAGGAATAAGGGAAAATATAAGACATTTTGTGGATTATTTCAAACCCATATCAAGCCTAAGCTCAGATTGTATGTTCATTAGTTTTTACAAACAAGTAATTTATTTGAGCAGTGCATTTACAAAACAAGGCCTAAAAGGTAAGGATTGAGCTGGGCTAGTTTCTAGATAAACCAGCTTTTAATTGAGCCAAGCCCAAGAGCGCATTTGAGGGCATAAAAGAACCAAAATGGTGACCAGTTTAGCCTATTAGCTAAAATGCTTAGAAATTTTTTACAATTGCCAAAGGTTGTAGGTCCATCTCCTCAAAATCTCTCAAAGCCTAATAAATTTAATTTAATTTACTAGTTTTATCAAAGGATAGCAAAGCAATTATCAAATTACACAACATGTCTAGATAACATCATATATTAAAATCTTCTGCTATACAAAATATATTTTTCTGTGGCATTACAAAATACTACCCAACCAAAGGTAGCAATGACAAAAATCAACCACTTGGTGTTACATGATACACACAAAAATCAAACATCAAAAGGCACCAAAATAAGTAAAAGTAGCAAATCTAATGGCTAAACAATCCAAAAGTATATAATCCTCAATCTTATCGTTAAAAATAAATAAATAAATAAAAAGAAGAAGAGAGGGAGATTATGGACAAAATAACCATGAGCAGCAAAATATTATTAGATTCCTCCTCCTGACCGAATCTGTAACAAACCTGGAGCTTCACTAGAAAGCACGCGCTTATTGCGCTTTAACTGCAATTCAACTGTGCTTTACTAAACGGCACTTCCCTTAGCACTAAGAGTTATAAGAGCACCAAGTTCCACTACTCACAATACTTTGTGAGAGCTAAACTTCCAAAATGTGTGACTACATGATGCAGCCCATATCACCAACCAAAGAGAGAAAATTTAAACCCAAGGGCAAGTTTCTCCAGGATCTTTCTTAAATTTAGGTTAAATCCTTTTGCTTACTTCTAATTTTCTTAAGCTCTTACCCTTGACATGAACCCAAAAAAAAAAAGGTTCCAGTAATTATCTTGCAAAATCTTTACATTATGGGCCCTAAAATTTGATGTGATAAGTAATTTGGTGGTTAAATTGGGGAATTTTAATTTTTGAGGCGTCTCAACAATCAAAGGAAAAGATTTATGGATTTGGGATCTACTGATTGCAAAAAAAAAAAAAAAAAAGATGAATCTTGCAAGTTGTGACCAGTGAAGTAAATATCGAAGTGAACAACAACAACAACAACAACCAAAAAAAAAAAAAAAAGAAAGAAAAAGAAAGAAGAAGAAGAAGATCAAAAAAAATTACACAAGGGCATGCAAGCCTACAATAACCATAGTACTCAAGGTCATTTCATCAACTCTATTTTCTTCTGTTTACTATGACATATAGATTCACTCTTTTTACTCTAAACTTGTCCCAACAATAAGATTGACTCCTACCACCCGCCCTCGTAGGCAGGATGGTACCTCCCCATACTAATATATAATACTTCCGATCATTTCAAAAAATAAATGAATAAATAAAAAGGAATGAATAATTGACTACTAAACTATGCAAAAAACACATATAAAGGCCCATAAACTAAACAAGACTCACATATTTAGTAAAATAAGATCTGTGACACAACCATAGTTAAGTTTACTTGTGCAACAGCAACTACTCTTTTTTTTTTTTTCATTTCTTTTCTTTTCTTTTCTTTTCTTTTTTGGATAAATTAACCCAACAGCAACAATAACAAAACAGAAAGCAACATAGTCCGTACCCAGGTAAATGGTCCACCTAATAGGTCCTACTTGTTTAACAAAGTCTATATTTAATTTTTCTTCATGAAAAAAAAATATTAATTTTGTAACTGCAAGGATACACTACAAAATATCAAAATACAATTAAACATCCCGTACAAGAATAACAATAAAAATTCATGAACGAAATTATCAGAATCAAATCTTTTTCAATTTTTGTCATAATTTTTAGTAAAACATGCTAAGATTTGATGTTCTATGCTTTATGATGCTGATAACTTAGTTCACGAATGTTTTACAGTTATCCTTGCATGGGCTGTTTAATTGTATCGTGAAAATTTTAGTGTTTTTGGACCACCAACCAGACAATAGACCACTGGTTTACTATTGAATTTTTTTTTATGACAAGGAACCCCCTCAAGGTATGGGCCAATGGGACCACCCTTGAGGGTTATCCACAAATGCCTATACACCCCCATTGAGCATGCATCAGGTAAATCACGAAATGCCTCAGCTATGAGTCAAACCAGAGACTTCTGGGTTTACAGTTAATCCAGGCACTCTCCCATACTACTGGTTTTCAATTGAAATTGCCCCAATGGTCTGATATTGACTCCAACCAACCTTAGGTGCAAACTCCTACAGGTTTTCTTTCACTCAATACATACTCCAAGCAAGCCTCGGTACTGACTCTAAGCTTCTCTATCTTTATTTTCCCTGTTCTTTAATTTTGTAGTTCCAACGTTCTAGTTTGTACTATGTCATCAACTGAACAGAAAACTCTAGATCCCAGGTTTGGGGAACATATTTGCTTCAGTGAAGAACCAAGAGAGAAAAAAAAAAATTTATTTCCAATATCAGACTATGAATGAAATATCAAAGAAAACAAAGTTTCATTGAGAAGAAAGTGAATAAAGACAGACCAAACTCAAAAATAGCAAAATTTGAAAGAAAAAAAAAAATTATTGGTACACATGCACATGATAGGTCATGAAACCACAACCTCACCCTCCACCATGCTCTTAGAAGGAAAGATGTGCCATTTGAGCTACTGAGCAAATGATACAAGCATTTCACAACAAACATGAGCAAAACAACACATTCTAAGTATCAAAAGATCAGAGATGCCTAAAAGAACTTCAAGAATAAAATGCTTGAAGAGCAACTAGAGCCAAATCATACCTACCACTCAACTTTGCCAACAGATTCCTAACCCAATTAAAAAGGGAGGGGGAAAGGGGTCGACAATTCAGCAGAAGGAAAGAATTTTTGAATGGTAAAGGGTCTCTCTTATGCAACCCACTGTCACCACCCCCAACACAACCCACTGTCACAGAAGTTAACCTAGTAAGACTCAGTCTTGATATTACACCATTACATGATTTTAAATTCAATTACTATTTGACAATACCACTGATTACAAATTATCTCCGTAATTCACACACAAACATTTTTTTTTTATAAGCACACACAAACATATATGTGTGCGTGTGTGCACATATTTTATATATATTTACACACAATTTTGGAATCATATTTTGACAATCCTGCCATTTGATTAGTCTTTGTAATTAACATGCACGCTTGATTTCACATCATATCTAATCCTACCATTTGATTACAGAGTCTATGTAATTAACATACCTGCTTAATTTCACATCAATCATTTCTGATCCCACCATTTGAAAACATACAGTCTATATAACATTTTTTTTTTTTTTGTGATAAATAACAATATTTCATAAATCAAAAGCCCCAAGTACACCGAGAGTATACATGGAAAGGATTACATCAAGATCGGAAATTACAATGATCAAGCATAACAAAAAAATTAGAGCAAGAAAAAGAAGTGAAAACAGAACACCAAGCAAATAAAGCGTGCAGTCTATATAACATGCACGCTTGATTTCACATCTTATTACCCAGGTTTCTATATCTCCTTTGCCTAACCAAAGAAAGTCCTGAGCAACTTATTCCAAAATAAACATCCACCCTAACCATGACTTCAAAATGAAAGAATATAAAAAGTTAAGCTGGAATGGTCTGGCAGACCAACAGTTGTTCAGCTTCCTAACAAGCATTTCACAACATTAGTAACAACACCTTCTAAGATTTTCAAGAATAGAATGCTTGAAGAGCAACTAGAGTAACGCAGAACTGCAGATCTCCCACTCAACTTTGCCAACATACGTTACATTTTAAAAGGGAGGGGGAAAGGCTCTTAACCTTGGTTGCAGGTTCAAGCCCAACGGTGGGTATTCTTAATCTTTACTTGGGTCTAAGGCATTACTGTCGTTGTTGAAAGGGTCTTTTATGCAACCCACAACACACAACCCACTGTCACAAAAGTTAACCGATAAAACTCTTACTTAATTTTTCTTTTTTCTTTTTTATCAGTAAAACTCTTTCTCAGTATAACACCATAAAAAATTTTAATACGATTACTCTTTTGAAGATACCATCATTCAATTACAAATCGTCTTCATAATTCACACACACAAACACATATCTATGCGTGTGTGTATATTAATATAAGTCACTCTCTTTCTAATATTAAACTGAAAATTTTTGGAATAATATTTTTGACAATCCCGCAATTTAATTTCACATCAATCTAAAGTCATTTCCAAAAAAAACCCATCATTTTTTTGTGTAATATGGAAAAAATAAATAAAAATAAAAAATTCTCTACAACAATATGCAATAGTTTTAAAAAAAATCTACAGAAAAAAAAAAAAAAAAAAAAAAAAAAAAAAAAAAAAACTAGTCCCAAAATTTTGGGGTCAACGGGTTTAGTTAGGGTTGGCCATATGTAAATCCGGTGGAAAAAAAAATAATAATAATAATAATAATTGGGGCCAACAGGTCTTCAACAAAAAAAAAATTGGGGTAAACAGGTTACTTCCAAAAAAAAAATCTTTAATCTTCTATATGTTCAATTGGTATAAAGAGTAGAGGGAGACATTGTAAATCCAGTGAATGTTTCAAAATATGTTTTATAAAATCTTTATTCAAAAAAAAGCATTGCAGAGTGCAGTCACAACAAGAATAACTTCAACCCCACCCATATAGTATAGATATGCATTGGGTTCATGTTACATCTAGAATGGTTTAGTATAGATATGCATTGGGTTCATGTTACATCTAGAATGGTTTTTTTTTTAATAATTAATAAATTTTATTAATGGAGAAGATCACTTCATGTTGACGACAAAGCAAATACAAAAAATATATATATATATACACACACGCACATATACAGAAATATGAAGAGTCTTGGAACTCAAGAATATAACTTCAATCAGTAAAATCCCACACTAGAGACCAAACAAAGTGTGAATTAGCACAAATGAAGCTAATCCAGAGAATTCTCAATGTTCTCAAAAGTGACTTTATCACATTCCTTCCACATTATACACATTAAACATAACAAAACAAGGTTCCAAATGTCTGTGAGTGTTTCCCAAACCAATTCCTCCATCCAAACAATAAAGTTTCTACATCTAGATTGACACTTTGCAATATTTCATTAAATACCCTTCAATTAGATAAACATTTTGCTGAGTTCACAGTTGAAGTAAATGTTTTCCATATGTTTATTATGCATGTGACAAAGTTTACTCATTTTGATGTTCATCTACCATCAGATACAAAACTCATTTCTTAGTAGATTTCTAAATATAAACAAAGCTTTGATCATCTCTTAAATGAGGTAGTCTCTTAATGTTCGATCATATTGAAATTTAGCAAAAATAATGAACATGTGAAGTTCATAGCTTTGAAAAAAGCATTACACCGAGTGCAACTTGAACCTATCCCCAGATATAAACAGAAATTTGAAGAAAATGATAAGACGGATACAGGTAAGAAGAAAACACTTATCTAATTATTGGGACATGTTACATCAGTATGTAACACAACCGATGAACAGATCACAAAACAATATATAAGCAAACAATGCCTAAATATTCAATAATTTAAATTGGCCAAATCTCAAATTCATTGTTGGAATTGATTGCTATGTACAAGAAACTCAAGTAATTACAAGAGTCAAGAAACAGATGCACTAACCAAGTCAGAAACATGGGCCTACACTTGGAAGCAAATGTTCCCAGGGATACATTTGTCAGGAAAAATTACAATATACACAGTCCTGCCAAGAGCCTCCACTAGTTCTTTACACTGACTTCAAGTGGTAGTCGAATTTTGGCCTGAAACTGAATCTCACTCTGAGGCATTATGTAATAATCCTTTGCCACGTGTTGTGCCACCCACAGTAGAGAAGACAAAATGATCACCTGAGAGAGAGAGAGTACGTGTTCAATTAGCGCCTACAAGCAACACTTCAGGATAAAATATAAATAAATAAAAAGGTTCATTCAAGCCATCCAAGAATTTACAAAGTAATCAGTCCTAAATGTTCGACTAACTATTAAAACACAAAATTATGAAAATAGTTCACAATATTAAACTCAAGTAAACCTAGACAAATAGCCCATATATATTTAAACGCAGCAAGATCTCAATTTACTAGCAGACTTCATACTTGTAACCCTTCCACTTCAATTGGAGAATGAAAAGCCATTTTGGCTGAATTGCAAGAAGTAACAAAGTACTGAAAACTTACTGAAGTTCTTAGTTTAGACTATCAAGCTGGCCGCCAACAATTAAGGGCAGAAATGTCTGGTCTACACGGAAACATCTGGGAGACGCCATGACCTGGGGATAAGTGAAGTCAAAAAATCAACATCACTCTCTGCCACAACAGAAGCACAACTGCTAAACAGTCTCGCAAGCAGGGACACTGACACAAGCATGGATGATTTTATGCTCATCAATGCAAGAGTTGCAACTCAAGCAAGAAAGTAAATAATTTTAATTTATTCAATAATACTTCAAGTTTTCCCACAATGTAAACCTTCATTTATAGTTTGATATGGCAATGTAAATCTTAATTTATTCAACAAAACATATAAAAAGAGTGAAGAGTGAACTCAAACTTGACAGCCTTCCCTTATCTTCCTCTTCTTCTCTCTCATCCTATCTTCTCTTCAGCTAACAATATTCTCACCATGACACGTGGATTAAATTTCACTTTTGTTTTCCACCCCCTTTTTTGTGTGAACTTTTTGTGTGGACGGTAGGTGGTGGTGGTGGTGGTGGTGGTGGTTTGGGGGGGGGGGGGGGGGGGGGGGGGGGGGGGTGGGGGGGTGGTCGGGGTGGTGAAGGCGACTGTTCTATATTTCTTACAAAAAAATTACAAGCAGATCAGTAGATCTGATAATTGATAATTTACAATAGCAGAAAATTTGGATTTTAGATTGGTGTTTTGTGTAAAAGCAATGGCGAATCAGTAGATCACCTCCTTATCCATAGTCCTATTGCTATGGACTTGTGGTCTATGGTGTTCACCTTGTTTGGTATTCATTGGATAATGCCGAAGACGATAGTTGAACTTTAAACTTGTTGCCAAGGAAGTTTGGAAGACATCGGATTTGTTATATGGATGGCCGTTCCTCATTGCTTGATGTGGTGCATTTGGTGGAAATAGATAACTTTGAGGATTCTGAAAGGACACTTACTGACCTTAAAACTTTTCTTTTTCATAACTTAATTGGATCGGTCGTCTGCAGTAGGCAGTCATTCTAATTTTTTGGTTTTTTCTTTGATGGATGCTTGTAATTTGTGTATTTGATTGTTTGTCCCCATTGTATACTTCCTGCATACTTGGGTGAATCTTTTCTTGATATTTCAATAAAAAAAAAAAAATCATTACTTATCAAAAAAAAAAAAATCAAATACAAGTAGATCAACATGTTTGGACCAGAATCAAGACATGTCTAAGATAACACTCAATGCTTGACACAGATACAACTGTCCGGCATTCATTTAAGGCGTATCAAAACATATAATCTGTATCTATGTATAGGACACAGGACAAACCAATGCATGGGCATGTATCCATACTCTCTAGACAGTTCAAAAAATTAATTCTAGACAAAAACATGGCAGATTTTGAGAAAGGGGAAGTCACCTGCTATTGGAGCTCCAGCAGGTAGATTATTAGGGGCAGGATGCTGAAAACCGATATTATTTGCTGGTGGCCTCTCAAGAGGTGGATGAAAATAACCTGTCATAAAGACAAGATTTGAAACCATAGTAGAAAGCGTCAGTGTTGCAAACTATGCAGATCCTCACCAAAAATAGAACTTAGCTTAAACCAGTTGGACCTAGAAAATGAAAATATCCCTGTAAGAAGCAGAATATGTCAAAGAGAAAAGTTGCCTGAATTTCCTTTCCATTATGTGGACAAACAAGTTCTAATAGAAAAACAGATTTACACATTAAGTATGTGTTCATATACAAATGCAAACAAGTCTCTCTCTCTCTCTCTCTCTCTCTCTCTCTCTCTCTCTCTCTCTCTCTCTATATATATATATATATATATGGGTTGGGTTCAAGTTACACCCAGTGTAACTCTAAGAAATGTTACACCACCCAATAACTTATTATAAAATTCATATTTTGAAAATTTCACCGTTGAATTACATGTTCTATATGTTCTTAACATTTATACCAATTTTAATATCAATTGGATGTTATTTACCATTCGATCCATAAACTCATCTTTTATGCATTATTTTAGACTATAAAAAATTTAAACAGTTGATTGATGACATAGCTATTAATTTTGATCACCTTGAAATTTTGCAAGCATAGAGAATTTATGAAGATAAGTAATCTAACAGTGAATTTGTCAAAATTCACATTCAATTAAAAAATATTGAGTGGTGTAACTATATACATATAAATATATATATATATATATATATTTCATACCAAAATCTAATTATTGCTAAGACTTGAATATATAAAAGATTGGGTAAACTACATATTTGATCCTTAACCTTTAAGCCCGTGTGTCAATTTAAACCCTAACATTTTCAATGTATCAGTTTGGTCCCTAACCTTTGGTATTGTGTCAAAACGTTCCATACCGTTAAATGATAGATGAAAAATGATGACAAGGCAAACTACCAAATTAAAATATTATTTTTAATGCCACATTGACTTCCACATAAGCTGCCACCTAGTTTTAATTAAAGTGTCTCTTTGATATCTCTCTCTGCCCAACCTTCATGACCAAAACTCTCTGAGCTCCTTCAACACAGCTTGCCTCCACCACCAGCGGTGGTAGTCTTTGAACCCAAATCTCTCTCTTATTTCTCTCTCTCTCTCTCTCTCTCTCTCTCTCTCTCTCTCTCTCTCTCACAATTTGGTACGAACGGCCATGGCCGAACCTCGATGTTCTGTGACAGCCATTGGAATTATCTCCGCTCACCACCACCATCACGGCAGTGGTTTCCAAATCCAAACACAAACCTTCTTTCGCAGCTTCCTGCTCTCTCACTCTAATGGTCCGTTTGGATTGAGGGAGAGGGAGGGAGAGTAAAATAGAGTAGATTCGGACAAAAATTAGTCTATTTTAGCAAACTCTGCTCTACTCTCCTCCACTCCCCCTCCTTCCCCCCTCAATCGAAACGGGCCCTAACTCACTCTCTCTCATCAGTCTACCAAGATTGAAGCTCTAAGCCTCTAAATGTCTTCGATTTGGTACCTAAGGAGAAGCTAAAGTGGATGAAGCGGGTCTGTTTCAAGTGGATGAAGCCCTTTGCATTTGTGGATACTGTTCATTTGTGCAAGCTGTGTAGGTAGGTATGACTTGATTTGGAATTTGAATTGTTTTTCAAAATGGGTTTCTGGATTTGAATGTTTCAAATACTTAATTGATTTGTAAATGGGTATGGATGTGAGTGTGTGTTCTATGTGATTTGAAATTTTTTGTTTGGGTGTAAACGTCTGCGATTTTTTGTATTGGCCTAGCTTTGCATGTGATTTTACTATGATTTGGCTTTAAATTGCCCCAAGTACGGTGTGGGTGTGTGTTCTGAAACTTTATTGTTGTTGATATTGTTTTAGTTAGTGTTATTTTGTTTTCTCTAAGTAGAATAGCCTGGTAGTCAGCAAAAAAAAAAAAAATGAAAGTTGATAGCTGGGTTTTGAGCTTACGTGGGATTTTCGCTGGAATGCATCTATGTATTTTTTTTTTTTTTTTTCTAATTTAAGGAGGTAGAAGAAGCAGTTCTTAAGAGTGTTTTTTTTCCAGGAAATAAAAATATTTTAAGGTTTGAGAGGGGAAGAACTGCACGTTCAGATTTAAGATAGCTCACATGGTGGTTTGAACCAGATTTAGAGAGTTGTGTGAGGCCAAGAAAGAAATAAGAGAGCTTTGTGTTCAAAAACCACCGTCGATGGTGGCAGTGGCAAGCAACATTGAAGGGGCTTACAGAGTTTCAGTCATGCATGCTGAGCCAATAGAGAGGGACAACACTGAGTAAAAGTGAATTACAAAATGTTGATTTTTTTAATTACCATGAGGCAGTTTGTGTGGAAGTCCAGGTGGCATAAAAAATAATATTTTAATTTGGCCGTTAGCCATGTTAGCATTTTTCATCCATCACTTAACGGTAGGAACTATTTTGATACAATGCCAAAAGGTTTTTTTTTTTTTGATAAGTGATACAATGCCAAAAGGTTAGGGACCAAATTGACATATAACCTAAAGGTTAGGGACCAAATATGTAGTTTACCCTAAAAGATTTGAATATATTTCCGTAGGTTCAGTGTTCTATTCCAAAATCCAATTATTGATAAGTATATATTTCGCAGGTGACAGTTCCCAAGTGAGCTCTAACTCAAGTGGCACTTCCTCCTCATCAAATAATGGAATGGAGGATGAGATCATGAGTTAAGACCCAGTAGGTTCGTGCATATGTACATATCAATAATAGAGAAAGGCACAAATGGGCCGCATATTCCAAGCCTTTAAATCCAAAAAACTCGATTAAATGATTAAATTTAAAATTTCCTAACAACTCAAGCTTTTGGAACGACATGTAATGGAATGGAGGATGAGATCATGAGTTCAAAACCCAATAGGTTCGTGCATGTGTACATATCAATAATAGAAAAAGGCACAAATAGGACACGTATTCCAAGCCTTTATATCCAACAAACTCAATTAAATGATAAAATTTACAATTTCCTAACTCAAGCTTTTGGAACAACATGTAATTTATCATTGAATCAAAGTAAAAGGTCCTAGGTTTCAAACCTTGTCTCCACCTTACCCCCTATTTTAAAATAAAAAATAAAAATAAAAATAAAAATTCTTTAGTGTTAGGCTCCACTTAATAAGGGAAGTTTTAGAACCACATGTGGAGTGTTAGATACAATGATTAAATTCACTATATTCTAGTTGCTTAAACTTATGGCGCAATTGGTAATTTGTTACCCTCCAACCTTTAAACCTTTTTTGTTATAAGCAATAGATTTTACCAACAAGAAAAGCTTAGTACAAAGGAAGTCTTCACAAGCTTTCTTAAAACATTGAAACAGAGAAAAATTAGGCTTTAAAAGAAAGAGAGCCAATGAAATCTACAATTGAATGCTTATCACTATTTCCAAAAGTAAAAGACCACTCAAACAACACTCTCAAGAACAATTTTTTGAGCTCCACAACCTTTTATGTATATCGATAGTTACAACAATTTTGTTGTTGGGGGGGGGGGGGGGATTCAAACCCCGGTTCTCCTTATAAAGGGAAGCAAGCACTGCCACTGAGCGATAAGGTGCTTGGAAACTCCATAACTGAAAGCTCCACATTATTGAAAGTGCGATTATTCCACACCTTGTAAGCATAAGGTGGAGGGTGTCATAGGTTCAAGACCCAACAATTGTATGTGTAACACTTTTACCAATAAAAAACAGTTCCCCACGTCAATTAAAATGAAATTAACACAATTAATACGCTTCCAAACTTGTAATCAGTTCAAAACAAAAGAAGCCCATGGTAGAAGTTTAACACTTAAGGTATGTTTGGAACGAAGGGGGAGGAAGGTGGCCTGAATATCCTCTCCTCCCCCTCCATTAAAACATAGGGTTAGTGACACTTCAAACAGCCACAGTTTTTATGACCGAATAATATTTAATGGCGCATCCAAAATATCATTTTTAGGACCAATTTTTCAAAAAATTAAGATACATGGCACATGGAATATCAATGTCGCATATTCACACCAGGTTAAAAGCGTTCATGCAAATATAATGCACACAGAAATAAGATTAAAATAAACCCACAAAGATTAGCAAAAAATAATTGTGTACCTTCCTGGCCATAGGTAGGTCCTGAACATGAGGGAGCTCTTTCTCCGTTTGGTGTTCTCCCTCCATTCATCCACCCACCACGCTGATTTGTTTTAAAGTCACTTGATGGCATCCTCCATTGTTCATCAGCAACAAATCGCCTCTGGCCATCCAGAGGAGATGGTAAAGAGTATGGACGTTGGTATGGATGCTGAGGATGTTGCTGAACTGCCGGCTTTGTATAAGAGAAATGACTGGATGTGTTCTGAGGTGGGGCAGGATGTAAAGGTCTTTGTGTAAAAGAGGTATTACCTTGTTGAAACGGTTGGTTAGGTTGTGAAATTTGGGGGTTTAAATAAATATCATTGTGTCCATATTCTAATTGCCTTGAAGAATTAAATCCAGATGGTTCTTGAGAACTGGATAATCCTGTTGAAATAAAGCTAGATGATTGTTGCGGAAACATTTCACTTTTCATTGCATTATCAACATGAACGCCATGACCAGCCATTTGGACAATTTGGTTGCCCTGTGTCCAGGAAAAGAATTCTGTTACAATAGATATACCAAAAAACAAAGAAAAAATTTATAATAAAAAAACAACAATCTGAAGTCTTACACTAGCTGTGCTGCAATATTCATGAGGTATGGGTGGTTGATATGCCAACTGTGGTGAAGACTGTACGGATAATTGAGGTGGTAAAAATGGTTGGGAGAGTAATGAAGACTGAGTTGGTAAAGATGCTGGAGGGACCAATGATGGTGGGGGGCCAGAATGTGGCAAAGGAGGAGGGGGTAGCTGTGACATGGGAGGTAGTGGCTGTGACGGGGGAGGTAGTGGCTGTGACGGGGGAGGTAGTGGCTGTGACAGGGGAGGTGGTGGCTGTAACGAGGGAGGCGGCGGTGGTGGTGGTGGTGGTGGTGGTGACGGAGATGATGGGGGTGGTGGTGGTGGAGGTGGTGAAGGAGGCAAAGGAGGTGGAGGAGGAGGAGAATCGAGAGGCAACGGAGGAGAACCCTCCGGTAGTGGGAGTAACTCAGAGGAATTGTTTGGAGCAGGTTCTATGGTCCTATCTGAACTCTGATGTTGTGAATCCATTTCAAAAGAACCATTTGTGAACAAGGGTCTTTCATCCTTCAAGTGCCCTGAAACATCTTCCATTTCGAGCTCACCATCCACATCCTCTAGAATGCAATGGCGCCTGTCATTAGGAAGAACAGCACATGTTTCTGAATCTCCCAAAGCGGGGGTGGTTTCCTCTGCTGATGCATCACCGGCTTCCTTAAATGAACTGCTTGGAAAATCTTCTTCCTCATCTTCAAATACATGAGAAGATAAAAAACCGGGCAGCTGAAAGGTAGCATTACTGATACAACAGCCAGGAAAAAAAAAGTTATTAATAAGTCATTGCAAATCCAGCATATAAGCAAATGTGAGCAGGTTCCCTAATTTGCCCCAAGTAAAAATGTAACGAATTTAATGTGGACATGGTTTAAAAATGATAATCCATTCAAGATAGAAAAGGCACATGAATGGCAGGTATAAAGACAAACTGCAAATTATACTCAAAAGGCCCTCAACGAATAACCAAATACGAGTTCGAATGTGATTAGATCCAAGTCCTACAAACAATGATTAACAATACCATGCCAACAAATCTTCCATGTATTTATCTGCATCTTACTTGTATGAAACTGGAATCACTGGCTCACATTCACATCTATATGTTTCACCGCCAAGATGTCTTCCCACAATGCTGACATGGAACATTATTAATCCAATAATAACTCACAACACTCCTCAAATTACAAAATAAGGCAAGAAGCAGAACAGAATTGTGATTGGGTAAAATGGGTGCTTTTCGCAGTTTTTTTCTTGAATCCAAATCTTTTCATCTGGTAGTAGAGGAAGGGGGACGGTACTTTTTGTTTAGGATTTTTGAAAGGAGCAGGTACTTAATGAAATCGGTCTTCATGGGTAAGAATGTGGCACAATGGCTGATGAAGAGTATAGAACAGAGTGTTGTTGGAAGCAGTCTGAAGAATTTTTATTCGATCAGGGAAGGTGATTTAGCCTACACCCTCCAACGGTGCTCCAACTCTTTTGGCAAGTTCCTACTCTTGACTGAGTTTAGAGTTGGCGGATCTAGGAGGTCCATCTTTATTCCTGAAGGCAGAGCTAGGAATGGATGGAGGATTTATGGGTTAGAACTAAGGAAGCTATTAGAACCTGAAAACTATGTGAATGGTGGGTCGGGTTCTTCGAAATTCTTTGCGCAGCATCACAAGGTTAGCTATGGGGTTCAACCATTTAAAACCTATGCCGATACGCTGCGTGGGTCTCAGATGCAAGATAGGAGCAGGTATCAGCCAAACCTGGTCAGTGCCCATGAGAAAGGGACACTGCTATTAGAGTATAACAATAAGGAGAAGCAAAACCCAGTTTTGGAACAGAGGCCGGTGAGCACATCTGGTCCGATGATCCTTGGAGGAAGAGAGGGAGGTTCCCGGTGCATTAATGAGGAGTTTGAATCTGGAGAGACTAATACGGTAAAAATAAAGTGGAGAGCTCCGTTGAAAACTCATTCAAACTAGAATAAACATGCTTATGGAAAAGAGCGTGATCTAGGGCATACTGACTAGACAGGTAAAGGCCTGACTGTAGAGGTGAATGAGGAAGGTATTAGGCGTGTAGCTTGGAACTCTAATAAAGGTAGACTGAGGCATTCTTTTTGGGTCAATAGTAACCAGAAGAAGCATGTAAGGGGTCCTTCAAATGGGTCACGGGTATTTCAAAATTCTGAGGTGCGTAAAGATAGTTTGAGGAGATCTAAATCACGGGCTCAGCATCTCTCTGCCTTGGGCTCAGCCCAAGAGTGTAACTCTCATATGGGCCTTCCATCTCATCATTTTCCTAAGCCCACTGGCCCATCCAAGATGGCAAAGGATGAGAACCCCTCTTTGAATGCTCAGAAATCTCAGTTGCACGAAGCCAAAACACCTGAGACGTACATCGCCCCCTTCGATCAGTTGGTTGCACAGGACACATCGACACTCACCGAAACTGACGGTAATCACGCCGTGGAGTCACCGGCGTCTCCGACGCCACTAGCAAAGGCCGGTACCGAGCCCTCCTTCGTTGGGTTTCGCGCCGAGGGCTCACCGGCAACTCTGGTGGAGGTGGGTTGCTTTCCGGTGATCTCGGCGGAGACTGGGGGTGTTTTTTCTGAGGGTTCTCACGCCGGTGAGCCTCTGACCCCACTAGGTAAGACAGAAATAGAGGGTGAAGGGGCTTTAAAAGGTCTTGTGTTATCCAACTTTGTTCTAAATCCACCGAGAATGGGGTCTGAGTTGTTGGGTACTCAGGGTGAAGATTGTGTAAGTGATACTCAGGGAATAGATACCTCCCACCAGGCTATCCAGGAAGTGTTGGAAGTGGCTGAGGTAGAAAATGTTTGTGCTGAGGTGGGCGTAGGTGACGAGGATAGCTTTTTCCCCCTGACGACTATTAATCCTCTGGGGTTGGTTGTGCCGGCAGAAGTGAACAGGAATACAGAGGTGTTGAGTCTTGGTAATACTCTGAATGTCTCTAACTGGGTGAAACATAGAATTTCCGGTTTCAGTAAGTTGTTGGGGCTTTCTTTGGGTCGACATGAGAAGATGTGTATTATGTTATTACAAAAGCTTGAGATGGAGATTGAGGCAGCCAATTTGATGCACAAGAAAGATGCTGCCCACCGAAAAGCTGTCTCCAAGGATAAAGGAAAGAGGGAGCTAAGGAATTTGATTTCCTCGGTTAATTATGATGGGAGATAATCTTTTTGGTTGCGTTGTTGTGGTTGTGGTAGGGTGTTTACAGTTTCAATGAAGTTGAAAATGGTGTCATGGAATGTTCGAGGATTGAATGACGTGCGGAAACATTTGGTAGTTAGAAATTTACTACGGGAATGGAATTGTGATGTAGTTTGTCTTCAAGAAACTAAGCTGGCAGGCTTAGATAGACAGTTGATTAGTAGTTTATGGAGTTGCCCCTATGTAGATTGGCTAGCTTTGGATGCGGAACGGACAGCGGATGGGGTTTTGATGATGTGGGATAGGACTTTAGAAAAGGTGGAGGTAATGGTGGGTAAATTTTCTGTATCAGTGCGGTGGCAGGGTACGGGGGACGGTTTTATTTGGGCTTGTTCTGGGGTGTATGGCCCGAATCATAATAACATGAGGAGGCAGATGTGGGATGAGCTGATTGGAATTCAGCAACTATGGGAAGTTCCTTGGTGTTTCATAGGGGATTTTAACATTGTTCGCTTTCCTAGTGAACGGTTGGGGGGATCTCGCCTTACCCCGGCTATGGAGATGTTTTCAGAATTCATTGAAGAACTTAGTTTGATAGATTTGCCGTTGGAAGGAGGGAGTTATACTTGGTCCAGTGGTTCGGATCCGCCTTCGATGTCTAGGATAGATAGGGCCCTGGTTTCTCATGACTGGGAGGATCATTTTCCGGATGTGATTCAGCATGTTTTACCTCGTCCTATCTCAGACCATTTCCCCATTTTAATGGAGGCAGGAAGGTTATTAAGGGGAAAAAGCCCTTTTAGGTTCGAGAACATGTGGCTTAAGACGGATGGGTTCAAAGATAGGGTTCATGCTTGGTGGAACCGATATTCTTTCTCAGGCACACCCAGTTTTGTTCTTGCCAAGAAGTTGAAGGCATTGAAGGATGATATTATTCAGTAGAATCGTAGGGAGTTTGGAAATGTAGATCGTCGGAAAAAAGTATTGTTGGAGGCTTTGAAATTATTGGATGCAAAGGAAGGGGAGTATGGCCTTTCTGAAGTGGAGATTGGTGAGAGGGATTCATTGAGATCTCAAACACAGAACCTTCTCTCTTTGGAGGAGGTTTCGTGGAGACAGAAGTCGCGGATGCTTTGCATTAAGGAAGGCGATAACAATACCAAATTCTTCCACAAGGTGGCCAACTCTCGGAGAAGATATAATCACATTAGTATGTTGGAGGTGAAGATATATATATTAAAGAACACTACCTTATGCAGGAAAACATAAGGCAGAGATAAAAGAACAAAAGAAAAGATAACAAGAAAGAAAAGAAGAAAAGAAGATAAGAAAAAGAAACTAATTACAAAATGAGAGAATTAAGAAACAAAGGGAGAGAGTCACTAGAGGTGAGTCCCCAAGCCCTAGACCAGTCAAATAGAGTGCCACTAAAAGAGGCCAAAAGCTAGTCATCCGAACTTTCCATGTCCTCAAATGTCCTCCCATTTCGCTCCCTCCAAAGACACCACATTAAGCACAAAGGGGCTAAATTCCAAATGCTAGACGAAAGTTTTCTAGGCCAATTCCACCAACCCAAGAGAGTATCTGCAGCCGTTCTTGGCAATACCCAAGAAATCCCAAAAGATCTAAACACCAAACTCCACAACTTATGAGCCTTACTACACTAAAGTAGCAAATGATCCACCGTCTCCCCATCCCCACAGCACATAATGCACCAGTCTACAAAATCCATCCCTCTACCCCTCAAATTATCACCTGTGAGGATCTTATTCCAGACAACAGTCCACACAAAGAAAGAGACACGCCGAGGAGCCTTAACCTTCCATACACCTTTCCAAGGAAAGATAATGGGCAACGGTCTTCTTAACTTATTGTAGAACGATCGGACATTAAAATCTCTATTCTATGACAACTTCCACCGCATACAGTCTCCATTCCCAGTGGGAGGTAGATTTGAATCCAAGGTGCGGAGAAAATCGTCCACACCACCCATTTCCCAATCATTTGGACTCCGAAAGAAATGAACATCCCCACTTCTCCGCTCCTCTAACCCCAACCGCTCAAGAGAAGAGGCCACCGATGCCTCTTTATTGGAAGCCATCCCATACACACTCGGAAAGGTCAAATGAAGTGAAGACTCCCCACACCAATGATCTGTCCAAAGCTTAACTCTATCACCCAATCCTACCTCAAACCGAGTATTTTTGCTAAATTCCTCCCAACCCATACAGATGCTTCTCCACAAGCCACACCCGTGAACCCCTCTACCTAGCTTGGATGTCCATCCCACCCATTCTTCCCCGAACTTTAGGGCTACAACCCTCCTCCAAAGCCTTGACTCATCGATCCCAAACCGCCATAACCACTTTCCTAGTAAGGCTTTGTTAAAAGTAGTTAATTTCCTTACCCCTAACCCACCATATTCCAAAGGTGCACACACCTTGTCCCAACCCACCAAGTGATTCTTGGAATCCCCCCATAAGAAATCCCTTTGCAACCTCTCAATTTTATTGGCCACATGCGTAGGGATTGGTAAAAAAGAAACCAAGTAAAGAATAAGGCAAGAAGCAAAACAGAAAACTGAAAACAGACCGTTCTTTAGTTTCTTGATTTGTGCCCCCTTAGTACATCCCCGATGTACTCGGTTTGGCAAACTTTCTATTATTAATAATATTCTTACGTTGTTTATCAAAAAAAAAAAAAAAAAATTAACAAACCCAACCAGTGTTTATGTAGATAATAGTATCACTTTAAAATATAAATAAACTACTCATTGTTTCAGGGACAAACATAGCCATATTCTAATTTTTCTTTATTTGCTAAGCTAGAAAGTGATATAAGTATCAGAACTGTTCTCCATGTCCATGGCTATTCTATATAGTCTAGCAGTACAAACAAACCAATCATGTCCAAATAAGTTAAATCACTCTTGAAGGGAGTAGTAATCAAATGAATGACAACTAACAAGAAAAGTGAGAATTAAGAAAATGTGGAGAAAGAAATATATTGCAGACCTCCCATACTCATCAACAAGCATGCCTTCCATTTCTCTTAATGGATCATCTACAGCTCGCTCTGCTCGTGATGGTCGTCTAAGTGAAAGACCAGCGGCCGTATCATCGTTTGAAACCCCAATGTCATCCATGTAAGGCCGAAGAATGGAATCAGGTATGATTTTCCTCTCAAGCCACAACCGTAAAACCTGGTAAAGAAACATAGTTTTATTTAACTCAGAAAAAAAAAATAAAGGCTCTCCTACACTCATATTAAGGTAAATTCACCTTAAGACACTGACGACGATTTTCACGAGCAGCAGCTCCAGGTGGAGCAGCAGCACCAAGAAGACGTGGCAATGCTGCTTGAACTGTGGGAATGTATGAAGCTCCAGCAATACCTGAATATTATGTAATATTCCTATTAGAGATCTCATTTTGAAAAAATAATTCAGCACTGATTGAAGAGAGCAAGAGAGAGAGAGAGAGGTCCCAAAAATTTATACCCTTCTGACTATGCGAGCATTGGGTGATGGAATCAACAAGAAAGAACAAGTCCACTTTACGATGAAAACTAGGTTCAGTTTCCAACTTTCGGATGAGAAGTTCCACAACCTGCATACAAACATAAGATTCATATTCATCCAAATGCACGGTTTCTCTACAAATTTACACCATGACCTATCCCTTTCTTTCATAATACATAATGACCAACATAGTCCCAACAAAGAGAACTTTATGTCGGGACTCCTGAATCTTGTCCCAAGTAAAAGTTGAGCAAAATATTCTGAACATTGATTGGTTATTATCTTGTGACTCCAATATAGACTGTTTGTTGATAAAAGAAGATAGCACAGACAGTATATGGCATCAAACACCCATATACCATAGATTTGAACCACCCCCCCCCCCCCTCTTTTTCTTTTTTCTTAAGTGACATAATGACCAACATCATCACCAACAAAGAGACTTTTATGTCAGGATATTTGAATCTGGTCATAAGTAAAAGCTGTGAGCAAAATATTCTGACCATCAATATTCTGAGCAAAATATGCACCAGACAGCATATGGCATCAAACACCCATATATCATAGATACGAACCACAATTATTCACCATTGGCTCAGGTGACATCATCTTTAATGATTTGCTGTTGCTGTTGTCGTGTGTGTCTATATAAATATATATGACACACTGTTGCATTATGATAATATTACTTTAAAGCAAATTTTTAAGAAGAAACAATTGAATGTAACCCTAGAATTTGTCAATAGGGTATACCTACTACCTAGTCTAGATGGCACCTTCCACAGAACTCTTATCAATATCCTCACTGTACATGCTCCACAGTTCTGTTAAATACCCCTAAACCTTCTGTCACTGTTCATGGTACCGTTCACTTAGAAAGTCTGGTTTGGAAGGGGAGAATTCATAGCGCAACCAAAGTCTGGTTAGAGAAACAATATCCTCTTTGGAAGCCAAAGGTTAAGGCAAAGCCCAAGAAGTGTCCGCCATAGTTTTAATTTGGGAACACAAAGGAATATTTGTTTTAATTTAGTAGTTTTTTTTTTTTTTTTTTTTTTTTGTTTGATAGTTCGATTGGAAGAACTAGGAGGTGCCAATTTTCGCAAGTCAATTGTTTGTATTTTATTTTAGGTCTTAATAGTTAATTAAGTTTATTAGTATTTTTATTCAACATCATAAAGTCAAGGTTGTTTTTTTTTTTTTTGATAAGTAATAAGTTTATCGATATAAAAAGGGAAACATCCTTGTACACAGGGAGTGAACAAGGGTTAAACAATCAAGAACAAAAATTACAAGAGTCTAAGAAATGTCAAGGTTGTTGTCTAGGAAAAAGTATTCAAGCAGGATGGGATAGACTTCTAAGTCATGTAATTTGATGGATGTGATGGTAATCATGTACAGATTTGACATGACAACTACTGTGAGAATCATCCTTTGAAGGTGTTGTTCCCAAAGTTGTATGCATGCTCATTAGCTAGTGATGCAGCAATTCACTCACTGTAGGGTGAGTTAGGCTGCAAATTTTTGCTTTTGTCTCAGTTTTATTTCAAATAATCTAACTTTTAGCTTTTTTGAAATAAGCTAGCTTTTAGCTTTTGTCTCACATTATGCAAATATGCTACTGGAAATAAGCTATTCTCAAAAAGACACTAGGTCAGCCAGATAGATGTAGAGGTGAAAAGCTGGTGAACTCATTAATAAATCTTTGATTAGAGGAATTAGAGTCGGTGAATTCGTTAATAAATCTTCTTTAATCGAATATTCCTAAAAGAAAGGATTGGACTTCCATGAAAATTGAAAAAAAATAGGATGAACAATTAGGAAACTACCAAATCCAACATGCTAATAAATTAGATAAACTAGCAAACCATAACATCACCTTCAAAATTCTAAATTACCAAATAAAAGTTGCAAACAAAAACTCTTATCAAAGAGAGAGAGAGAGAGAGAGAGAGAGAGAGAGAGAGAGTTGCACACATATCCAAAGCCAAACATTTTCCTCATCTATGCATCAAAAGTTAAAACAACTAGAAACAAGATATGAAACTAGAAGAATTAAAAGCCCAGTTAAGGCGTATTAGATACAAACATTATTTGATCCAAAAAAGTCATATTTTAAAATCCAATATTAGTTTTGCCACAGAAATCATGAGGAAAAACCATAACAAGTGACCCATAAACCAGAGGACTTCTGAAAATATGGCACAATAAAATTCAACTAAAACTTGCATAGGAAAAATACCACATAAGAGACAAAAAATATTAACAACACTTGCTACTTGGACCACATATCTCATAAAGAAGAAAAGTGGAAGCAATAATTTTACCTAAAAAAGTGCAATGAGTTGGCAAGTTCAAGACTAAAGATATTTGTGACTCATCAACTATCAGATCTATAAACACCTTTTATGTGAGCCAATTGAAATAATGCAAGCATACTTAATAACCTACCTCATTGGCAATGCCATACTTCGCACAATCAATAGCAAGACGAGTTGCACGTCCAATACTTTCTTTAGTCCTTGACAAAGTCTCTATCATTCCTTCAAAAGCATCACGAGCAACTGCTGCTTCAGTACCACCACTCAGCGAGCCACCAGCAGTCCTGTGCCCTGAACTAACTCTCCTCTCCTCAACTTCTTCAATATCAACTTGATTTCGCAATGCAGACTGGTGACCATGAGTTGATGGAGAAGCCAAACTTGAGCAAGGATTAAATCCTTGTACATCTGCTTGCATCACGTTGCTGGCACCACCAGTTAAAAGAGACTGCACTCCAGATGGACTTGGGCTATTTCCCTGTACATCAGTGGTACACAGGAAAGAACTGAAAATTCCATGAGAGAAACTTTGAGAGTGAGCTTGTCTTCTTTTTGCCTGTGCTACTGCAATAAGATGCTTCATGGACATAACAGATTCTGAAGTCTTAGAATCAATCAATGAACTATTTTTATTTTCCCTACCAGCTTCGTCTCTGTAACGAGGCACAAAACATAACCAGATGAATTAGGAAGATCAGAAAATAAATAAACAAGATAGAAAAAATGGAGTCAGATGTTAGCACACCTTTCATTGGGCAAAGAATTATACTCTACTGAATTTTCAGTCAAAATAGTCAATTCATCAATCCTTGATATTGATTTAGGAGTGGCTTTAGATCTTTCTCCAGAAGACGAAGGCCTGTTTCTCTGAATTGTTGCTGGATTCTGAGAAGAGTTCATGCTATTAGAAACAACACCCAAACCCTTAGCAGACACAGCCTGACCCTTCTTCTGAGTACCAGTACCAGAAACTTTAGCCCCAAGTTTGGCCACTTTATGCTGTTCTGCCACTGATTTGGGGGCAGGACCTGATGGAGGAGACTTTCCAGGAGACGCCAACACGTACTTAGCCTCCTTGAAAGACAACTGATCCTTGGACAACAATTGCTCCTTGAATGACAATTGATCAGATTCCAATTTCCCTGGACTATGGGAAACTTGCACAACCATTGCCTTTTGAGGCCTCTTCTCATCAGTTCGAACTTCGCTTGGTGACAGAGACTCATTCTGTGATTGGGAGGGAGATTCCTTTAAACAGCCATCCCCAAAGCTAGTAGACACTCCTTGCTGAGCATTATTTGAACCATCATTATTTGCATCACTTCTCTTGGTAGCATCTGAAACATATGAAGGTGCTTTGACATTTCTGGCAGATCCACCATGGACTGGAGTTTTGGTTTCATCATCGTCGTCATCAAAAAGGCACACAGCTCTCCGTTTTTTATGCAACTGGTTTCCTGGAACCCTCACATTACTAGAACATGACACATCGTTCTTCATTATAAGAGGTATTATTTCTGTTTTATCATCGGTAGTAACAGTATCTGAGTCACACATAGCCTCCAGTGCTCGGCGTTGACGCTTTGTTACAGGTAGCACAGCCTCATTACCAGTAGCATTGGATCCAACAACACCAGTTTGGGTTCTTAAAGCCAAAGTACTTTCTGCTTTAACACTCATAGTTGATCTTTTAAACTCTGTCCTTTTTAACGCCTTCTTGTCAACATTAGGACTAGGAGAAACACTCTTAATTCTTTTTGCATGTGATCCATGTGTGGCATCATCCCCTATATCTACACGCTTCAATTTTTTGGCAGGAAGTATATCATTTGCACCATCATTAGCCTTTCCATGTCTATCTTGGGTCCTCTTTTCCTTGCCAGAAAGTTTTCCCTTGATCTGTTTATCAGAAAAAACACCAGAGTCCAGTATATTATCAGCAACAATGACATGTTTTTTAGCTTTTAGCAGATCTTTTGATTTTTTCCCAGCATTGATATCAGAATCTGCTTTAAGAGGGCTCAGAGAAAATTCATGCACGCTGCTAGAGGCAATCTTTCCCTTAATTCCATCTTTCAATCGCTCAACAGATTCAAGCCGATCAACAGAACAACCATCACTTCCATCCTTTAATGATATTACAGCAGAGGTACCAGTTTTGTGTACTTCAACAGCACCTTCACGTCTTTTCTTTGACACAGTACCCATCTTCTTCAACTTGTTACTAGTTGTTAATGCTTTCCGTTCCTTACCTTGTTGCTTAGTGCAAACAGCATCTTCTACAAATTCATCATCACTTGCTTCTTCCTTTGGAAAGGCAGAATTATCTGGACTGGATGTCATTAATACATGTTCCTTACAGTTTCTACCACCGCTTTTACTATTGTTTTTCTCAGGGGACATATCTGGAGACAAACTATCATTTGCACTACAGGATATAGAAGGCTTTACATCTTGACTGTCAGTTCCACCTCGTCTGTGTGAGCAGCGCCCCAACTTAGAGCCAGAATCACTTAAAGACTCATTCATAGCTTCTCCACTGTATGTCGCCTTCCCTGTTTCAACCTTTGAGTCAACCTCTACCTCATTAACAGATAGAGCCTCACACCCAACATCAGATTTATCGGCACCATCTCTGAAACCACTTGATTTCTTATTTTGTAGCTCATCAAACGCCAAACAAATTTCTTTCACAGCTTGAGAAAAGAACCTAACTGTTTTACCCTGACATCGGGCAGACAATTTACTCTTTACCTCATTAGTGAATGCCTGAATATCCGCAGGGGTAACAAAACCTCTGTGAATGGAGGAGAAGTAACCAAAGGTAAAAGTAAGAAGCTAAATTCCTGAGGTTGTCAACTTAATCAATGAGACAATAAGAAACACAATGCAAACAGAAATGGATGGGAGAACAATCCCTTAAGAGAGAAAACACAGAATTTCAACCAGTTTTCACACAACCAAAGTATATCTTAGATTTCTTACCAAATTAACTTAACCTACAAATTGACCTAGAACGTTTCAACCTATCTTTTAGATCACTAAACACCTAAAAATGGACAAATTTTTCAGTTAAAATTATAACCATATACACAAACCAAAGAGAGAAAACTTGATGGGTTTTCTTTAAAATATGTGTGGATCTCAGATAGGATAATGTCAATAAACAGTAAACATCACATGTTGGGAGTGTACAGATAACACAAATGGGTTCCTGCATAGGGCTGGTCGTCTCAGCCAGCAGCAGACACGTATATGATAGCAAGGCTCTACATCACACAAATATTGCTTACCCAAACACTAAATGTATTAGAACAGTGCAATATGTTAAGAAATGAGAATATTCTGGGGCATGGTCTGCAACCAATTGTGCTACCACTTGGGGTTGTCATTTAAAAAAAAAAAAAAAAAACAATGTTTCAAGGATAAAGAATTATTACACTAAAGCAGCCTCACTAACATCAAACAAACACATCCAGCTACTCTATGATGAACAAAAACAACTTGATCAAATATATCTTAAATATATCATAAATTAAGTAATACAATAATATGGTGAAGAAAACTGAAATTATTACAGTGAAAAAAAAAAACCATCAATAAGGATGCATACCAATAATATGTAAACAATGAACAAATGATACTTTGATGCTGTGAATTTTGCTGCTTCTAATGCGTATGGAATTATTGGTTTTATATTGAAATTGGTTTGATGACTTAGACGAAGAGTACGTCATGGCCTATTAAGAGTACGTCATGGCCTATTAAGAGTACATCATGGCCTGTAAAGGGTTTTAAACAAGTGCTTTGCTCTTTGTGCCTAGTAATGAATGAGATAAGTTGACCAATAGCTAATACGCATGTATGTATTGTCAAAATGTGACACCAACTAAAGGTCTCACTTTGTGTCCATTTGGGAACAACTTATCTAACTTTTTATTGAAAATACTGTAAATAAAATATAAACTAAATAAAATAAGTAGGGGACTCAAGTGGGACCTGTAAATAGTAGGGGGCAAAAAAGCAATAAGTTGGCCTATAATCAAGATCCAAACACACTTTATATAATAGTATATATCATAAACCTCCACTCAATTCAAATGCAAGCATTATTTACCTCTTTTCTACTACTTTCATTTCATTCTAAGCCACTGAATGGGGCAGCTTTAACCAAAATTCACACAGTAATTAGCACAGGTTAATAATTAAAACAATTTTTTTTATAGGTAAAGGTTTAATGCAAGAACAATAAAAACAATTATTTGAAAATCAAATAGATTGATAAAGAGGTAATGTATGTGTGAGTGTGAATGTGTGTTGCAATATATTAAGACTTAAAAATCAACACTAAAAAAAAAACCAACTATTACTTACAAACCTACACAATTTATAAAGTCAAGTATCTCACAATAAGTTTAGCACATCAAAGTATCTCCCAAGTAACCTCCAAATATTTCCTTCAATTATAAAATCCAAAGATGATAATCAAATTAAAATTTGATCTCCCCGAATGGAAATGCCCACACAAATTAATCTTACAAAATTTCCATACTAAGACCTAGTTTCTCAAGCTTTTCCAGGGGTGCTTTGGCTTTTAAAAATGAGAAGAAAACTTCATCTCAGCCAAGGGTTTTTGTATGCTCTTCGCCAATTTTGTGAGGCAATTAATGCTTTTTAGGGATTTTGAGAAGCAAATTAAGAGCTACTTCTCAAAGTAGTTCAGCTTTAAATATTTTTGAAAAACTGCAGCCCTTATTTACTAGCCCTTAATGGCATGGTAGTTCTCCTGGCAAGAAGTGTGACACCCAACCCTACCTATGAATTGGCAATGCAGTGCGTGCTGCATATGTCCTTTCCATACATTGTGATGTATGGGCTTCTTATCTAATGTCACTTTTCAGCAGCAAGTTTATTGAAAAGATCTTGTTCAATCCACATTTGGGAACAAAGCCCAACCTAGAGGCATGGGAAAACTCTTAGTAAACTACTTTTACAAGAACAGCATTGCTCAACATAAAATTTATGGAGCTAGGGATGGGCTGAAGTTAATTTACCATGATTCCAACAATGAACTGTATAAGAACTATAAATTCTTATTTTAAAACAATACCCATAAAACTGCCCCACAATTTTGAAGCAACCAAGTTATTTCTACATAAAACTTCACATCATGATTTATAATTAGCTTCCACAAATTTTCCCCATCAATACTTTTCTCTCCACTATGAAAACCAAGCGAACCAAACTATAGGATATGGGAGATGTGAATGCTCGATAAGGGACCAGCAATTCCTCAATGTAAACATATGAGGTCAAATGTGTAGCACACATAATACCAATTTGGAAAATTTCAATCAAACATTACTTTTGGTCAACAAGTATGTGATACCCCAAATTGTGTGTATTTGATTGATTGGATATTGTTGGAGTGTATTGTGTGGGCGTGTGCTAAGCCCCACATAAGGTGTTTGCTAGATGAATATTGGGTTTATAAGTGATTACAAGAATAATAAGGCAGATGTCGCTAGTGCTCTTCCTAGGGTCGTTACCAAGTATCTCCAAAAATTATAAGTCCCTCAATCAGAAGAATTATCAAGCCAAAAGTTAAATGATAAACATATGCATGCTAAAGTCTATACTACAATGACCAAGGCAAACTATAGTTCGCCAACCGACAGATAATGAGAGATCTATATCAGACCTTAAGTTATGTTTGATTGATTGTCAGCTTTGCAAAACCAATCATTCTCTTCTTTTCTTAATTACGTAATTTTTTAACCTGATTTGTTGACCCCTGTACACTTCTTGTGTACTAGGGCGTCCCTTTTTTGATAACAATAAATCTTATTACTTATCAAGAAAAAAAATAGCTCGCCACTGACAATGAGCGACACTCTCTCCTTGGTTCTTGCACATAGAGAGAGAGCACCAATCCAAAATTATCAACCCCCATCAGTCTCCTTAGAATTATCAATAGTCAACATGGTTTTTAATATTCAGCCTTTGATAGTGTTTTCAAGTTCACGACAACAAATATTTAGCCTTTCCAAGATAATATTTCAAGAAGAAAC
Organism: Lithocarpus polystachyus; assembly: GCA_033629205.1. Taxonomy (NCBI): domain Eukaryota; kingdom Viridiplantae; phylum Streptophyta; class Magnoliopsida; order Fagales; family Fagaceae; genus Lithocarpus; species Lithocarpus polystachyus. The sequence continues at coordinate 56,513,905 of CM066164.1, read as the reverse complement.
ATACATTAAAAAAAAATTAATGAAATTACATCACAATGTGTAAGAAATACTTACATTTCTTTTGTACCAAAGAATTCGACAAAGTATTTCTTGGGATCAGGCTGATGCTTAAATTCTTCAGGTTTGCTAATCTGTAAACACAAAATCAACAAAAGCTACTGACAAAGAGATGGGTCTATAAAATCATATAAGAGCCTCAAAAACCTAAATTATTTTAAAATTACAAATAAGTGGAGTTTTATTTTTTTTTTTTTTTTTTTGGGAGGTAAAGAAAAAGGAACAAGTACCATAGTCAGATACAACAACCTAGTTCCCCAAAAACAATGAAACACATATACTAATTAATAAAAAAATAAAAAATAAAAAACCCTAGCAGTAGCAGTAGCAGTAGCAGTAGTAGTAAAGAGAGAAAAGGTAAACCTTGGCAGGCCAAGCGGGGAAGCCCTTGACCTTAGCAAGGACAAGATCGCCCACACTTAACTGGCTCTTCTTGTCCTTCGCCTTGTTGTTCGCTCCGCGTCTACGCGCCGGAGCCATTCAACGAACCCTAAATTCTTACGATCCGGCCAAAAACCCTATCAAGTCGCCCTTGCCGGAAGTCCCGCCGGCGATGAGTGGCACCGGCGCCGGAAGTGCTAGGGCATCGGAGGAATAATGGCAGGAGAGAGAGCAAAAGATGGGGGATTTTTTTTTTTTTTTTTTTTTTTTGGTTGAGTCAATGTTGTTTGGGCTTTGAGGTTGTGGATGTAGCAACTATGGGGATGTAGTCGTAATTTTTAGATTTTCCTCTGGTTTTTTTGAGACTTTGATTTTTTTTTTTTTTTTTTTTTTTTTGGATTATACGAGGGTCTCTATCGCGGAGCAAGAAAATAAACCAAGGCCTGCAAGGGCGTTTCTGTCGGCGACTCGGCGTTTTTGTGAAGCATGCTTTTAACCAAATCTATCATTTTTATATCTCCCTATTTTGGTTTTGGGGCGGGTTTCGTTCCTGGTTTGGCCCATTTCATTTCACTCTACTTTTCCTCGCTTAAAAATTTTAAATAAAACTTTTATATTACAATTTATTTATAGGATTATCTATATATATATATATATATATATATATAATTGAAACCTCTGAAACTCTCATAATTTTTCACATCATTATTATAATTTATATAAAAAAATTAATTTTTAAAATTAAATAGTGAGAGAGTCCTAACAGGAGTTTCTTTCTCTTTTTTCCTCATCATTTTAATTTATAAAATTTTTTTAATTTTTTAAACTAAATAGTAAGAGAGTCCTAATAGGAGTCTCTCTCTTTTTTCTTTAATCCTAAAGTTTTTTTTTTTACGTGAGCTTTTTTTTTTAAACCTACAGTGAGTCCTCTTTAAAAAAAAAATTCGAACGTGAGGTCTAATTAAAAAAAATATATAATTATTTTTTTAATCCTAATTCTAACTTAAGTCTCTCAAAAATATGAGAATATGAGAATGCAATTTTTTGATTTACTATCAAAATAACAAAGATTAGATTGGTAGTAGATAGTAGATTTAATTGCAGTTGAGTATTATGTGAAGTCATCACCATAGAATAGCACACGTCGGAATGTGTTATGTGAAATCAATGATATGAAAGAAAAAGAATTTTTCTAAATCATTATATTGAACAAAAAATAACTTATTTTCATTCACGTTCAAGTTATACATTTTTAAAAATTAAGTCATAAACTTTTAAGTAAAATAAGTACTTTTAATTTAATAAATACATAAAACTACGTGTGAATAACTTTAAACCAATTTGGGTCAAACTTTTACCTTATAATAATGTTCAATTATGTTTAGGATAGTTTTAAAAAGTTGTACTTATTCAAAAAGGGAGAAACTATTTTGTAATTTGGAACCACTTCACTAAATAGACATTTAGCGCTACACATCCATGTACATTTTCCCTTTATTTCTAAATAATTTTATGAATTTGAGTTTGGCTTATCTTGGGTACTTTTTTAACTAGATATATCATTTTATTTTATATATACAATGGCAAGTAATAATGGGTTTTAATCTTCACATTTTATTTAGTTAGTGAGTGATGTGGCAATCTCTCATTAAAACAAAATGAGATTCTTTAAAAAAAAAAAAAAAGTAATAGAGGTAAGTCAAACCTTATAAATTTTATTTAAGGCACGTGCATTAATTTGCTTTTTTTTTTTTCTTTCTTGTATTAAAAATTTGTTAGGCATGCGTATCATCTCATTGTCTTCAATTTAAATTGGTTTACATCTTTTATATGTTCTATAGTTCCTTATCTCGCCTTTTTTTTTTTAAATAATTTGACAGCTGAAAGAGAGAGAATTTGAACCGTGAATATTTTTGTTAGAAATACCATGAAGTGCTAACTAATTGAGCTATTGTGGACACAATAGAGGAGTCGACACATAGTTTTTGTAATAGCCTAGGAACCATGAGTATAGCGTCCATTCAAGAAATGACTATTGATCTTACTACCAGAGATATGGATTCGAAATTTAGGTACGTTCTTGGGAAGGTGTTAGGCGCCCAAAATTGCTCAACTTTAAGGTTGACTTCCCATCATTACGTCTTATGTCTAAACCCTAATAAAATCATGTTCAACACTTGTATTCTCACACACACACTAGCATACATCTAAGCATACAACATAGCATCATCATCCCAAAACACATACATATCCATCCACAAAGCATAAGAAACTAAACTCACACATATACAACCCTAGCATTCATCTAACATGGCATCAAAGCATTAACATAAACCCTAGTGTCAAGATTCATCATATAACAGCATAACATACCCTTACATCACCTCATCCTAACATTCATCTACCATGGCATCACATTATATTCAAGGCAGCAACATGTATAAGAAAATATCCAAGCAACATGTGATTCATCCAAACATTCACATTCATTTCTAACACCAAACAAAATGTCACACCCTGAACCCAAGTAAAAGCTAGGCACGTGACAATAGCCACACACTTATAAAGTTTACACCCTACAAGTGTGAAAGGCCTTCTTAACAACTAAAGAATTTATCCTCAAAGAAATTTCATTAATAAAACCAAAAATATCTTCAATAATGCAATTCTCAAAGGATCTTCAAAATAATAATCTTCCAACATCATAAAGAAAATAAACTAAATCTTTGAGACTAAAGTCTGAATAAAAGACAATATTAAACATAAAAGTCCAAATCTTATTCCAATGATTCCTAGACTTTACTCATACGCACATCTCAACGGAAGCCCAAAACATGCTACTCTTCCTTATCAGAATCTGAAAGAGGAAAAGGGGGGTGCGTTGACAACTCAATAAGTAACCAAAGTCCTAATAAGTTCTATCAAGCAAATAAATATGTAAAATAATAAGTTGAACATAGATCAAATATTTTAATCTTACAAATATATCATAGATCGATTAGAAAAAAAAATCAATTTTTCATATATCAAGCTATAATTTACAATAAGTTCAAAAAACACAAGCAGTTTCAATGATTTAAAATAGTTCAAATGTTCAAACATAATTCATATTCTTAACAATCTTTAAGACTAAAGTCACGCTATGTCCTTATGACTGGGCATCAAATTCAGATGAAACTAGTTATGTGCTTAATGTATATTGTTAAGACATATGTGAATCATGTTAAGAACATATGTCAACATTTTATGTAATAGGCTAATTCTTTGACAAAACGCATTTTACTTGTAATTGGGTAGATCTATAATGTGTTTAATACTTCAAGGAACAAGGTTTCAAGTTCAAGTGTTAAAGCCATGCAAATATGTCCAAGAAATAAGTAAAGAAATGCTAGATTTTAAAACTCGACAACTAGTATCTATCGAGGTTTAAAAAGCTACTGAAACCCGAAACTTGACAGCTAGCTCGATAGATACCCTATATATCGAGGTTTATGAAATTTAGTTTTTAATAACTGATTGCACTCCAATCAGTGAGTATGTGTTTAGGCTTTCTTTTCTCACAACCTTAAATATATATAAGGATTATTTTAAGGGCCGTCAAAGGTTGCGCAAGTATAGAGCAAAGTCTTGTTAATGCAAATTATGACCGAAGACAAAATTTGCCCTAGTTCATCTTTCTCTTGAAGAAGCTGTTGTGTTTGTACACCATAGGTTTTGTGACCAAGGAATTTCTTGATCTTCATCGTGTAATAAGCTGAAAAACTTTACAGCCAACATCTTTCTCAAGTTGGTGATTAAGTCGCGTACTAGAATCCGTGCATTTATTGGTTAGTCACGTACTAGGAGCCGTGCATTACAAGAAGAGATTATCACTACAGAACAAGTCTAATTGAGTATTGGGGTAAGGGTTCAACTGTAGGTTGATATAAGGTACTGGATTCCTTTACTTATAACCGCTTTTTTCGATAAAAGTGGATTCTCAGAAGTAGTGACCTTAAAATCACCCGGTGGGATTTTGCCTCGGTGGTTTTCCCCATTTGTAAACAAATTACCTATGTCATTTAATTTCCGCTGCATATTTAGTTATTCAGTAATTTGTTTGTGCTGCCACGCAAGTTGTATGTTAATCTAATTAATTAATCAACTTGGCTAATTAATTGGTTAATTTATCACAAGGGGTCAATACATTCTTGGCCTATCATATATCCCTCATTAGCTGGGTCTAGAAACACAATAGGCTCATGATGCCCCATAAAGAACTAGTTTCAGTACCAATGAATAACCTCCATTGACTGGGTATCAGAGTACCAATGAATAGCCTCCATTGGATGGGTATCAGAGTCAAAACATAGTCAGATTATCTAAAAATCATATATATCTAATCATTATTCAAACAAAAATATATTTCATTGAAAAACATATATAAAATCATATATTTAGTAATCAAATATATTTGTGATGATTTTTTATTATTTGCTTTAAATCAATGTAGCTAAAACAATTAAAATAAAATTGTAACAAGTTTAAACAATTTTCAGTAGTTAAAATACGCAAAATAAAACCAATTAGGATAAGGTTACTTACCTCAGCTAGCTCACCATAAAAGAACTTCTTCCTAACACTTTCTTTAAAATCCTTAGATATCACCTAAACAATTTTAAAGCACCATTTACCCAATAATCAAATAATTCAAGAAAAACTTATAACAGTACCTGGCCAGAAGAAAGACTACTAAAAATATCCAATAACTATCCACTATTATCTCACACCAAAATTCCACCTAATCATAATATTTTTCTTTATATATATTATTATTTTTTTCTGCCACAACTAAAGCCCTCGAGATAAGACCATAACTCCTATTAGAGCATTTACAACCGCAAATCCTATCATATTCTATTTTACTATCTCAAAAACCTACTTTATCAATTATACAATACAATATTACAATACATCCAACATCCTAACTTTTATTTTACCATAATACACATTAAAATATTATAAAAATATTTCTCACTTCTCTCTCTAATCTCTATTTCTCTTACTCTCTCAACCACCCACTACCACCAACACCACCGTCCAACTTCTCAGTCACACCACCCACCTTCGCTGAGCAACATAGTTACACCACCCACCCACCCAGAATCCTAGTCTCGTCACCTAGAAAAATCCATAGCAAAATCAGAACCAAAAATTCATAGCAAAATAAAAACTCAAAATTCATAACAAAATAAAAACTCAAAATTCATAGCAAAATCAAATCCGACCACTAATCTCGCCACCCAGCCAAAATTCATAGCAAAATCAAAATCCAAAATCCATAGCAAAATCACCACCACCACACCAACAAACCAAAATCTGAAAACCACTAATCACCAACAAACCACCAACAAGTCAAACTCCAAAATCCATAGCTGAACCCCAACAAACCACCAAATGAGAGAGAGAGAGAGAGGGTCATGCTTCATCGGCAGCCCCAACTTATGCTTCATCAGCGGCGGCCAAGCCACTAGGCCCACATCGCCACAATCCTCTGCCTTGCCGTTGTTGCACCACCTGACCCATGCCCACATCAGTCACAAACCCATTACCACCAGAAAACAGAAGGGCTCTCTGAAGCTTGAGCTTGCATCGAATCAGTCTCAAAATTTTACCCAAAAAGACACGCATCGTTTCTGCTGTTCACGCCGCTTCTGCCATTTCTTCCACCTAATCAAGCTCCAATGTTTTTTCCTTTGAATCAAGTTTTTGCTATTTCAAAATTAGGTTGGGTTGCTATCTAGTGTTTTGTCTCTGATGTGGTTTTGTTTAGGTATGATCATTGATGTGTAATGTAGAATTTGGGAGGAGGATGGTGTTTGGGTCTGAAGAGAAGAGAGAGCAGATGAGAAAGAGAGAAGGAAGAGAGAGAAGAGAAGAGAAATAATGAGAGAGAAGAGAGAGAAATTTCGGGGAATTAAAAAGTATGAGAAAGAGTGTATTAAAAAATTATATTTATTATACCATTCAGCTACGGTATCATCATATATTTACGATGGTACTATTGCACTATGGCAAAAAAATTTACAAGTTTACATGTTTAGCATTCTAGCTGTTGATATCGTATTTTTCTGCTCTCGATTTGCGTGCTGGACTCCGAAAAATTCAAAGATATTATTTTCTCTTCATAGGGCCATGAGAACATCTAGAATGACATGGCGTAACTTGTTCGGACGTCGGAGGGCTCAAGGTGCCATTTTCAACCAAAATGCCCCTGGTCAACCTTGGGTTTACCGAAGGTCAAACAAGGTCAAAATCCTTACAAAATAACAATTTTCATAGTTTTACATCAAACCCAAGCTTCTCAGAGACTTTTGACAACTTTGACCAAATTTGACCCAGAGTTGACTCCCAACGGGCCCCAAAAATCCTAATTTTGATCCAGCTATTAGAACAGGTTAAGACCAATTCCATTGTGAAGATAATCAGATTATCATTCCAACAACTATTCATGGGTCAAAATCGGAGTTAAAACGGTCGAGATATTGAGAAAACCGTGAAAAGCGCATTAGCACACTTCCCAAGGTCATAACTTTTGATCCAACAATTGGAATTTTAATTTCTTTAGTTTTCTGAAAACAAGACATCCATAGCTTTCCAAGGACACCAAGATCTCCTCAATCCAAGTCCGAAAAGACCTCCAAATGTGCATCCAAAGTTGGAACCAAAAAGTGCAACAGGTGGAATTTGCCGATGTCATGATGACATTAGCCCGACACACCTTGTTAGGCCGCCGGGTCAACCTGGCACACCCTAAAGGTGCGCTGTGCCTTGAAAAGCATGCCAAGGGCTATAAATAGCCCTTGGCACTCCAGATTGGACCAAAATCGAAAAATTGGGTTTTTAGGAGCTGTTTGGGTGTTTTTTGGGCATTTTTCCTTTCTTCCCAACACATTTTTCCACCAATAACATACAAAAAAATACATCAAAGTTTCTTGATTTTTCTCTCTACAACAAAAACACAAGGTGTTGTTCTTAGCCCTAATCTTCCTCTCCTTGGTTCCATACCTTGGACTTGAGGTTTAGGGGTGTGGATGTAGCTAAGTGGATGTAGCTTTTTAGCTACAATCCACACCCCTTTCTTTCCAAAGCTTTTTCTAGCTTATTTTTGTCTTAATAACATGATTTATTACTTTTCTTAGCATGTTTCTTGCTTTATCTTGCTTTTAGCATGTCCTTAGTTTAGATCCATATTCTTCCATGCTTATTTATATGTTATTTGTCTTGATCTACATACTTTATGCTTTATGCCATGCTTTCTATTCTTAGATCTTCTCTTTCCTATGTTTTTGATGTTAGATCCACATGCTTTCATGTCTCATACCATGTGTTTGTGCCTAGATCTATCTTTCCCTTGTGTTGTTTGGCTAGATCCACATGTTTCCATGCTTTTTTATATGTATATTTGTCTTGCCTACATACTTTATGCTTTATACCATATTTTCCTATACTTTGTTCCTCTTTTTGCTCTATGTTGATGTTATGGTTACATGCTCACATGCTTGTATGATGTTGTTGGCTATGCCTTGCTTGGATCTATGTGTTCATGTATTTATTTCCATGATATATGGTTAGATCCTGGTCTTCACATGGTTATATGCTTGGATTCATGTTCTTCCACGTTTATATGCTAGGCTTGTACATGTTGATGTGTACGTTTCAATGCCTACTTGTCTTAACCTATGTTTTCACATGCCTATGTGCTTGGATCTATGTTCTCTACATGTTTTATCTTATCTTCCATGTGCTTGTGCGCTCCATGCCATGTTTGTGTGCCTATACCTAGGCTATGTTTGTCATACCATGTGCTATTATAGCCCTTTTGTTGCTTTTGTCTCTCTTCTTGCGTTTTGGCCTATTGGTTCGGACCCAATCTAGACCCTATGTTCTTTGTCATCATCCATACACCAAGCCCATATCAAAGGGTTTGGATTATCCTTATTTTTATGTCTATGTTTGCGTGTTTCTTTGCTCTATGCTTATGTTAGCCTTTCTAGTTCTAGGCTTTGCCACGCTTGACGCCCTTAGCAGATTTGTGATTGTATGATTACATCTGACGCCCATGAGGTCTTGTGGGATGCATCACCATGATGCTGGTTGCTTCATGCCCACCTTCCTCTTTTTCTGCTTCATGCAATGACATGCTTACCATGTTTGTTTGTGCCACCTGTTGGCCTTCTATGCATTTTTACACGCCTGCTCACATGTCCATGCATGAGTCTTGCTTACTAGTGTGTCGTCCATACTTCAACACAATGAAGCTATAGACATCCGATCCAAGCCTACATTTTTCTGTCATGGATACCACCTTTTGTTTGCTTTCTTACTTTCTTGTTTATTTGTTTATCTTTGCTTGTCTTGTCTCCCACCACATGCTATGCTTGCCATATCTATCTTGCTTGTTTGCTTGTACACCCTTTTACGCATTATCTACACATTTCTTTCTTTCCATTGTTTGTTTGCTGGTTTTCTTGCTCTTGTCTTTGCATGTACACACATGGAGCGAGGACGTATGGAGCAAAGGCACGGTCTCCTAGGAGCAAGCAAAAAGGGCGAAGACACAAGCATGTAGACATAAACCAAACGACAATGTTTAGTAGTTTTAGGGGTCTAACCTGTCCCATTTGGTTATGTACTCTTTTAAACCCCCTTCCTTCCTCCCTCCTTTCTCTCTTAGATGGGTTGTATTAGGTATATCATGTTGTATACCATTCGTCCTCACCTTTAGAGTATGGCAACCCCTGTTTACTTTCCTGCACCTATATTTTGGGTCATACTCTAGAGATGTAGGCATTTACTTTCCTACTCTGTATGTTTGCATTATGCATGATATATGTGTGTGTGTATATATATATATATATATATATATATATACTTGCTCACCCTTTCCGGAGTGATTGTCACAGTCCATGTCACCTAAGGCAAAGCGGTGCCTAATTTTTGCCACAAAAGTAAGGTGACATGTCTCTAGATTTTCGCCATGGAAATCTAGTACTTTGCCTGAATGCCTTAGGAAAGCATAGATTGGAACCACACTCATTCAAAAGCCAAACCTTAAAGCCCCCATGCATGTAAAACCCCGAAAGCCAATGCCAAAATCATGTTTTTACTGCCAATCTCCGAAAATTAAGGTTTTATCAAAACAAAGAACTGTCCTTGGACAGGCATTATGGGATGCCTAACACCTTCCCCACATGTAACCAAACTTCCGGACTCAAGAATCAAGATTTTTTTGTCATCCACGTTAAATTAGGAAAAATGCCCTTTTTCTTAGCTTAGGATTGATAATAAAATCAACTAGAAACAGGTGACCAGTTACACCTTAGAAAAACCCAATGATTGGTAGCGACTTCACTTACTTTTGGTAATTCCCTTAAAATTTGGCCAAGATTCCTGCCACACCTCCAAAGGTAGACAAATACCCTTCTCCACCGAGAGAGAACGCACCCAAAGCTCCACGTGAACAACCGGACAATCATTTGAGACCGGCTGCTGAGCTTCTTTGGGCCTCAAAATGCTAAATTTTTCTTACATTTGGCATATGCCATACCAATTGTGAATGCTCTTACTATGTAGGCACGTGGGTTATCTTCAAGTACGAGTGTTCCTTTATTTCCTTTTTTTTTTTTTTTAAACACGTGACTCTATGTCAAACCTCAAAGCACGCCTAGACTACTAGGCTTCTGTATTCCCCTAATACCACCTCAGGTTCTGCTATATATATACTAAGAAGTCCACATCAGATACTATTTATCAAAGAAAAACAGTGCAAAAACCTAACCATTAAGCCTAAAAGTTTGCAGCCTCTATCTATGCTTAACGCAACAAAACTATAGAAAAAATTAAATCGTTGAACCTATAAAAATCTGTAGGTACATTGTCCAGTTTACCGAAAAATAGATCTAACTTTTCTTCGTTTGCATCATTAAAATTCTTGAATATTTAAATAGTTTCACTATTGGCCAAATTACCCACATAAAAAAAATACTCTAATTCCAATTAAAGCTTAGATTTGACAAGAAAGAGATTCTTAGGCTCTTACCTCAATTGTGTAGTCAAACCTTCTCTACTTAAGTATTTTGGGTAGTCTCCTCTCTCAAAATCTCTGTTATCATACGCTAACTTAAATTAACTTATATATAGCTAGGGTTTCAACTTTATTTTCTAAAAACCCCTTTAGTAAAATTAATTATAAAATTGACCCCATAAACAAATTTACTTAAATACCCCTACTTTTAAATCTTTTTTTTTTCGGGTATTACACAAGTTCATATAAAAAATGCATGAACATTTCCAATACATGACTTACCTTTTACTTACCTTGCAGCAACTCAGCACCTATGGCATTTATTTGTGAGCATGAGAATACATGTTCATGTCATCAAAACAAGGAAAATACTAAACATACCCTAACTCTAGCATGTGATAGCAAACCAAGCAATTAAACATGTGAAACATGGGTGTTGAAAGCATAAAAGCATAGGGAAGAAAAGCTAAACAAACAAACACGTGAAAGCAGAAGCAAAATAAAAGAGAAAAAGAAAATTAGAGTTTCTGGGCAGCGGCTTGCGCACACAAGAACAAGCCTGCTTGCGCATGCAAAATTATGCGTACGCAGGTTCTTACCCAAAAACCCTAAAAACACCAAAAAGAGGGCAAAACCTCAAAACTAGAATTCTAACAACCTAACATGCAATTTTAAACATACAAACATACAAACCTAAACTAGATAAACATGTTAAAGCATATTAAAACAAGAAAACAAAACAAACAGAAAGATTTAAAGGCAGAAAATGAAAGAAAGGAAAAAGAAAAGTTTAGAGTAGATACTTGAAAGAAAAGCTCTTTAAGCTTGATTTTTGACCATTTCCCTTAGTAAAATCTATTCACAATTCAATAAAAAGTAATTAACAACATTAAACTAAAAAGATTAGGGCCAGAAAAAGTCCTAATCAAACAAAATTGACTTAAAGGTGTTTTGTGAAAAACTCCATTTTGATTCACTATTTTCTAGTGAATCTTGTATTTTTCTCGTCGGATTTCTGTGTCTTTGAAAATATATCATGTAAGGCTTTTTATAGTGGAAAAAATGGGGTTTGAAATGGCTCCTTGACGATGTGGGATTTATTTCAAACCTCAGTCATTATTGCAAAAAACTTGTCTTTTTTATGTCCCTGAAACCCTAGCTGTGTACGTAAGAGTGTGCATGCGTACGCATGCTTTAGCCCACGTACGCAAGCTGCTACCATGTACATGGGTCGAGGGCCAATTTGATCATTTTATTTCCAAAAATAGATTTTTTTTCTCTTTAAAAGGTTATATCTTCCATTTCCACACTCCTCAAGTCAATTTGATATTTGATTGGGCTCTAAACTGGCATTGGGCCTTAGAGTTTGGGCATCATTGAGGAACGAGGGCCCGAGTCACAAGGGGTACAAAATGCAGTGTGTACAGATGCCCCTATTTTGATTCGTGAGCTTCGTTGACGAAATCAAAAAGAATAAAAGACAAAACATTTTGTTTTGACGTATGGCTCGGGCCCAACCTACACACACGACACATATCACGCATACATAGGGCGGGGTGCAACTCTGGAGAGCTGCGTGGGATTCATATGTCTGAAGTCCACCTTTGTTGCTTGGAAAACAAGCAACGACAGGTTCATTATCCCAGAACCTGTTTTGCCACTTGCAAGCAAATGACGATTGACTCACTATCCTAGTGTCACTTAAAAAGAAGGGCACTCTTCGAGCTAACCCAACAAACAACAAAAGGATACAGTCTCTATGGTGTCCATCTGGGGCTCTTGCCTTACACTTCTTCAGGTGACTTGCTCCTCTTGTCTTCTTCACTTCTTTCTCTACCTTTTCTAGTGAGGCTCTTGTCTCGGGTTGACCTTGGCCTCTTTCTCTTTCTCTATCTCTACCTTTTTTTACCATTCCTGTATGTTTAATTCCCAGAGGATATACACACGAGTAGACTCAATTGTTAGATCCACTAGATGGTGAAAACTCATTGAGGAGTAGGTATGTATGGGGAGGAATCCTCTGCCTCTTTCATGACTAACTTGGGGATGAGAAACTCGCTGAAGAGTAGTAGAAATGGACTCGCTGAGGAGTAGTGTAACTTTTGTAGATGTGTGATCCACTGGAGAAGAATCTTCTGCTTCCTTCATGGTATGCTGAGGATTTTGAGGAAGAATCTTTTGCTTCCTCATGAGGATACTTTAGCGGTACTTGGTTTATTGGGGAAGAATCTTTTGCTTCCTCACTTGGGATTGTTTAAATATGTTTAGGTCTATCGAGAAAGAATCTCCTGCCTTCTCCATGGGGATGATGTTCTAGATATGCTTGATCCACTAGGGGGAGAATCTTCTACTTCTTTACTGGGGATAGTGTTCTTGAATTTATGTGGTTTGCTGGAAATGGTTTTAGGATGTACATGCTTCATTGGGGGAAGAGTCTTCTACTTCCTTTATTGCTCACTGGGAGGTCCTTGGTGACTTTGTGCCTAAGTGGGGCAGTTTTGAGATGATTTTCTTTTTTTACTGTTCATGACTAAATTACACGTAGTTTAGTGGTGAGGCCTAAACTACACGTAGTTTAGCCATCAAGTGTGTTCTCGCCTCCTTATTTTCCCAACAATTACCAACCGTTTCTTTTTCTTCTTCATTCTCTTCATCTCCCTCATCTTTTCACATTCTTTATAGCTCTTCAACTTCCCCTTTTGTTTCTATAAAAACTTCCCTCTTCCCCTTTATAGCTCTTCTCTCTCAAAACTCTCATTTTCTCTCTAGACTCGCTTTATCTCCTTCAATGGCACCCAAGGCCAAGAAGACTTCCTACTTCCTCTCCTCTGATGCATTTCTCCTCACCCACTAGAACGGAGCAGTGAGATTAACGAAGCCTCTTTCATTGAAATATCGGCTAGAGAATCACATTTCTATGGCTGAATCTGTAAGTTTTTCAAACTTTTCTCATTTTCAAGTTTCTCTTTGATCTTTCGATTTGATGCGTTTTTGGCCATGTAAATGCTTGGGTTTTGTCATGGGGGGTTTAGATGAAAACCTAACACATTAGGAGGGGTAGAAACATGCTTAGGATTGATTTTGGATGATATATGTCTGAAAATGTTGAAGGACACTTACTGTCTGTGCTTCTACGTGCGTGGCCTCGAGCTTGCATATGCAACTTGGACTTATGTGTACACAAGTCTGTTCTTGCGTACGCAGGTCTGTTCTTAAGGCTTTGTGTACATGGGTTCTGGCCTGTGCAAGCTAGGTCCTGAATGCGTACGTGAAATACTTGGCAGAGGCCTTACTCTGCCTATTTCACTTCTTTTTCCATTGTTTCACTTCTATATGTGATCCTAACACCCCTTTTTGTCATTTTTGCACCTGAACATCACCGCATCCTTCTTTTCATCTTTATTATTGCATAAAAAACATCATTTTTCATCATTTTTACTTGAATTAAGAATCTAATGTTATCTTCTTCTTTTGTAGTCCTCATCCCTTTATGCTGGTAGGGGAATCACCAACAATGTGGTGGAGTGGTACAACCATCTTGTTCCAGAAACCAGGGCTTACATCCGAGAAGCGAGCTTCGAGCCTATCTTTAGCCTTCTGTTGAAAAGGTCCGCAAATGCTACTTCGGTGCAATGCCTCATCGAGAGGTGGTGGGATACTATTCATACCTTCCATATTGTTGAGTAGGAGATAACGGTGACTCCCTATAACTTCCACTGCATAACCGACCTTAGCTTTGAAGCGGCCATCATTAATTTGGACGGCGTGTCGAGCATCCAGCTAGGTCTTGACATGTTGGGGAGGAAGTACTCCATGGAGACCATCCGTTACTTTGAGTTGGTGTCGGATTACATGCTTCTCCCACAAAGGACTACGAAGGAGCGCATCCGGATGGTTAGGGCTTTTCTTCTACATTTGTTAGGAGCTTACCTCTTCACCAATGGTGGGCAAACGATGTCTTTAAGGTGGTTGACCCTCTTTCAAGACTTTGCAGATGCATGGAGTGCTAACTGGAGGCAAGCATGTCTTGCCTATCTTTACTCTACACTTGACACTTTTAGCTGGGGCATCTTGCCGCAGCTTATGAGGCCTTGAAAGCTCCTTGAGGTTAGTTTTCTTTCCATCTCTTATATTTTCCTTTGTAGCTTGTGGTTTTGCAAATTGTATCATCTTACAAACTATAATCTTGCAAACTATACCATTTTGTATCTAACCTGTGGCTTGTGCTTCCTTTTGTAGCGATAGATTGTTAAGTATGGCCTCATAACTCCGAGCACTGATCTAAATTTGAGGGAATTCCCTCGAGTGAGGGCCTACCTTGCTACGTTAATTTCGGATAAGGTAAGTTTAAAAGTTCCAATTTATATGCTTCTTCATGCATTTCCCTTATGATAGTCTTCTTCTAACCTTGTATTATTATAGGTCAACTAGACTCCATGGGCCGGCTAGCCCGTTCCTGCTTCTTTGGATTTGGAAGCTGCTGCCATCATTGCTGTGGAGATTACCCGGCCCTTCGAAGGAATGGGCTTAAGGGCACTCTACTTGGCGAAGAGGGTGTGGTGTCAATTGGTGGGTAGAGATGACCCATAAATTCCGATGGATCCTTTGGAGTTAATGCTTATCCCACACTCCATGACCAATGGTGAGTATAACTTGTGGGTGAGTGGCATTCCTTACGCCGAGTGGCTCCTCAGTGGATTGAACTATGAAGAATTCAACATCACCCGCCTCGTGCCTTCCCTTACTAGGTGGTGAAGATACACATTAAGTGTAAGTAATATCTCATTAGAGAGATATGAGTACTTCAATAGTAGTTGAAAAGATAATTTTTAAAATAAATCTGACTGAAACTTATTTCCAAACCTTGCCTTAAAGTGACTATGAATTACTCTAAAAACGGGAGATAAGTGTCGAATATATGGTAAATTGTCTTTGAGAGCAAGTGGGAGATTGTTGGGATTTATGCCCTAAAATTCAATTTATTTGCATGTCATAAATAATTAAATTGTTTAATTATATGAGACTATTTATAAATGAACTAATGGGACATTATCTTAATCCATGAGATGCATAGTATGCGATTTATGTGAAAAGTCACAGAAGATATAAATCGCAAGTTCTTTGTAAACTCAGAATGTAGTTCGTAGTCGGTGATGAAATTAGGCATTTCATCTACGAAGACTATAGCATATCAACTAAGATGATTTGTCTTGATCATAGAAGTGAAGACTTCTAGTTGATATGTTGATATGTTTTAAGATTTAAGACATATTGAACTGGACCACTGTGAGATTTATTATTCTCCTAACGAATGTCAAATGAATAATAAATCTCACGACTTCTATTTACATCTACTCTAAATCCTGAGAGAATGATGGACCTAATATATCAAAGCAGCCTACACCTCATGATCAGGTCTATTATTCTCTCAGGATTAAGAGTTCATACAAATAGAAGTCGTGAGATTTATTATTCATTTGACAGTCGTTAGGAGAATAATAAATCTCACAGCGGTCCAGTTCAATATGTCTTAACTCTTAAAATATATCAACATATCAACTAGAAGTCTTTACTTCTATGATCAAGACAAATCATCTTAGTTGATATGTTATAGTCTTCACAGATGAAATGCCCAATTTCATCATCGATTACGAACTATAATTTTGAGTTTACAAAGAACTTGTGATCTATATCTTCGTGACTAAATCACATAAATCACATACTATGCATCTTATGAACTATATGATAATGTCTAAATATTCATGTTACCATTATTTTAGATAATAATAAAATAACTTTATTAATCATAACATTAAGTCATACATAATGTCATACATAGCATCATACAATAGGATTTAAGGGCACATATCCTAACAATCTCTCACTTGCCCTAAAGACTATTGTGCACTAATCTAACTCTCATTCCCTCCAAATGTGACTTAAAAGTCCTTTATGGCAAGGTTTTGGTAAAGGGATCCGCTAGATTACTTGCACTATCAATCTTTGCTAATACTACATCTCCTCGAGCAACAAAATCTCAAATAATGTGATACTTTCTCTCAATGTGCTTTCCTTTCTTGTGATTCCTTAGATCCTTGGATTATGCAACCGCTCCACTATTGTCGCAAAACAATGTGATGGGAACTTGCTCCATTCTCACAACACCAAGATCAGAAAGGAATTTCTTGAGCTAAATAGCTTCCTTTGCTGCCTCACATGCAGCAACATATTCAGCTTCTATGGTGGAGTTCGCAATACAAGATTGCTTAACACTCCTCCAACTAATGGCTCCACCTCCCAAGGTGAACACACAACCTGAAGTGGACTTTCTGAAATCAAGATCTGACTAAAAATCTGAATCTGTATAACCAATGGGAATCAAATCCTCACTATGATAAACAAGCATATAATCTCTTATTCTCCATAGATACTTGAGAATATGCTTTACAGCTTGCCAATGTTTAAGTCTTGGATTTGATTGATATCGGCTGACCATACCAACTGAATAATAGATATCTGGTTTAGTACATAGCATGGCATAGATGAGAGTTCCCACTGCAGAAGCATAAGGAACTTGTCTCATCATATTTCCTTCCTCTAGAGTCTTAGGCCTTTGGTCATCAGACAAAGGAACTCCATGTCTAAAAGGAAGTAATCCTCTCTTGATGTTTTGCATGTTAAACCATTCTAAAACCTTATCTATATATCCAGTTTGTGATAAACCTAACATCTTATTCTTGCGAACTCGCCAAAACTTGTTCTCTAGAACAAAGTTAGCTTCACCTAAGTCTTTCATTTCAAATTGGCTTGACAACCAAAACTTTACCGATGACATTACCCCTACATCATTTCCAATGAGTAGAATATCATCAACATAAAGCACTAGGAACATTACTACTTTATTTTGATGTCTTTTGTACACACATGGTTCATCAAGATTTTGTTCAAAATCAAATGATTTGATTGGTTGATCATATTCCATGACCTAGATGCTTGCTTAAGTCCATAAATGGACCTTTTCAACTTGCATACAATATGCTTTTGGTTCTTTGCTATGAAACCTTCAGGTTGCATCATATGGATTTCTTCTTCAAGATTGCCATTAAGAAATGCAATCTTGGCATCCATTTGCCAAATCTCATAATCATAATGAGCAGTAATGGATAAGAGAATTCTGATAGATTTAAGCATGGCTACTGGTGAAAAAGTTTCATCATAATCAATACCTTCTTTTTGTGTATATCCTTTCGCAACTAGTCTTGCTTTAAAGGTTTCAACCTTTCCATCTATCCCTCTCTTCCTGTTGTAAACCCATTTGCAACTAACAGGTTTAATGCCATTAGGCGCCTTTACAAGATCCCAAACATGATTGGAATACATTGAATCTAATTTAGATTTCATAGCTTGGACCCAATGATGTGCATCAATATCATTCATTGCCTCCTCATAAGTGTAGAGAACCGATTCAGCCTCTCCTGGGATAGCTTCATAAGTTTCTTCCAAACCTATAAATCTTATAGGAGGTTGAACAATTCTCCCACTATGACGAGGCATTTGTATACTAATAATCTCATGAGTAATGTCTTGTGGTGTATTCAATACAGTCACATCATTCCTAGTTTCATCCATTGGTTGTTTAATTACAGGTTCATCTAATTCAGCCAATACAACTTTACTTCTAGGATTAAAATTATTCACATAATCATCTTCCAAAAATTTGGCATGGGTGCTAACAAACACTTTGTTATCCTTATGATTATAGAATAAATAACCTTTAGTTTCCTTTGAATACCCTAAAAACATGCATACTTCCGTTTTAGCTTCCAACTTATCAGACTTCCCTTTCAACATATGTGCTGGACATCCCTAAATGTGGAGATATTTCATACTAGGCTTGCGCCCACTCCACAATTCCTTAGGTGTGTTGGGAACAGATTTTGATGGAACTAAATTCAAAATATGCATAACAGTTTTTAGTGCATATCCCCAAAAGGAAATTGGTAAAGTTGAATAACTTATCATGGACCTAACCATTTTTAAAAGAGTCTTATTCCTTCTTTCCGCTACACCATATTGTTGGAGAGTTCCAGGTGTAGTCAATTGGGAGACTATCCCATTTTGAATTAGGTAATCCTTGAAATCCCCAAGAAGGTATTCGCCACCTCGATCAGATCGAATGCCCTTTATGCGTTTACCCAATTGATTTTCAACTTCAGCCCTAAACTCTTTGAGCTTTTCAAAGGTTTCAGACTTTCGTCTCATTAGGTACACATAACTATATCTTGAGTAATCATCCGTAAAAGTGATAAAATACTCATAACCTTCTTTTGCTTGGGTTGACATAAGACCACATACATCTATATGAACTAATTCAAGCAACTCTTGGGCTCTCTTACCTTTTGCATTAAAGTGTCGTTTGGTCATTTTACCTTCCAAACAAAATTCGCAAACTAGAAATCCATCAAAGTCCATGGGCTGTAAAAGTCCATCTTTGATTAGTCTTTGAATCCTATTTGAATTAATATGACCCAAACGCAAGTGCCATAGATATGCATCACTAGTAGAAGGAAACTTTCTTTTTAATAATTTTACCTGAAAGCTACTATCTAATTCAGAATTGTATAATTCTTGCTTGTCAGGAGTTAAAATATAAAGACCATCCACAACATTGCCAGAACAGATAAACACTTTATCCTTCTTTATTACAACATTGTCTTTGAGGATAACATAATATTCATGTTTACCTAAATAAGTTGCAAAAATTAAATTCCTACGAACATTAGGTACATACAAACAGTCTTCCAATATTAAAACCCTAAACTCAAAGCATAAATTAAACACTCCAACAGCTACAACTGGTATTCTGCTTCCATCAGCCAAAGTAAGAAACAATTCTTCTTCATTCAGCTTTCTGGTCTCCTAGAACCCTTGCAAAATGTTGCAGATATGATTAGTACAACTTAAATCCACATACCAGGAATCCGTGGGATTCTGTACCAAACATATTTCAAGAAAGAATATACTTTTCATACCTTTATTCGTGGCAGCCTTAAATATTGGACAATCTCTCTTCTAATGTCCTTTCTCACCACAACAGAAACACTTTCCTTTGATTTTCTTTCCTTTATTTGTAACTCCTAAGGCAACTTGTTTACCATTTCTCTTGGTGAAGTCCTTCTTCTTCTTCTTCTTCTTCTTCTTCTTTTTACCCTTGCCTTTCGGTTTAGGTTGAAAAGTAGAAGCTTCAGCCATATTGGCATTAACACTAGAAGTACCAAGGATGCCTTCCGCCGCTACCAACTCATTCATCAATTCAGAAAATGTATAAACCTTTTTGTTCATATTATAGTTAAGCCTGAATTCCTTGAATGATTCTGGTAGTGACTGGAGTATTATATCCACTTGGGATTCTCCATCAATATCGACACCTAAAACTTCCAATGTATTCAAATTAGAGATCATCCTTAGACAATGCTCCCTCACTGAAGTACCTTCAGCCATTTTGGTATTATAAATCTGCCTCATAGTTTCTTGTCATACAGAACAGCCTTGCTCACCAAACATCTCCTTCAGACTTAGCATAATGTCCGAAGTTAGTTCTACATCCTGCATTTGATGCTGTAGAACATTTGAAATAGATGCTAGGATATAGCACTTGACCATCTCATTAGATTTCTGCCAACGATCATATCGCTGTTTTTCCTCAAGAGAAGCATCTAATGATAGAAAGCTAAGACATGGTTGAGTAAGCACATATTTGTGCTCTTCAGCAGTAAGAACAATGTCCAAATTTCTTTTCCAGTCAACATAGTTGGATCCAGTCAGTTTGTTTTGATTAAGAATAGCAACAAGTGGGTTAACTAATGCTATGATTTAAATATGAAAATAACAAATATGAACATAATAAATAAACTGGACATTATTAATTTAGCATATAAGCATATAATATGGAACCTTAATAAAACCATAAAATAATATATGCAACGACAACCCAATCTATGTCTATAATTTCTTGGTAGCAAGTTTATTATAAACACATTAATTGGTTGAGAAATATTTTCATTATTAATGCTATCATGGTAACTCTTACCAAACAAAAATAATTTGCCGTTTTACCTTTAGCCTCTAAGTAATAATGACATAGCTCCTTTGGGAGGTTAACATTACACTTAGTCTAGTGTACACCATTATCTAGAATCATGTGTAGCCACATTTCATCTTCCTTATAATGTTTAAACTTGTAGTACCATATAACAAAAACACCCTCCTTTGGAATTGCGAGGCATATGCGCCAAGACGAGGTGTTTGTTCACACTACTTTAAACGGGTGAGTTCAATCTTGTAATACTATGAAGTAAACACCCTCCTTTGGGATCGCGAGGCATATACGCCAAGACAAGGTGTTTATCCACACTACTATGAACGGATAATGGAGGCCGTGAGATCCAACCATTGTATCTCTCTCCCACTAGATGTTTTAAATTAAAAGTTTTTAAGATCAAGAACTATAATAACGCTAGAAACCTTAAAAACATAATCCTAATCTCATTAGGAATAAATTTCATTAAACAAATACTTTAATCCTAGCGTTAATATATATAAATATATATGGGTTTATATATTATAATATATATATATATATATATTATAATATACGGATAGAGGCCTTATATAGCATGTAATATTATGCTAAGTCATGCAAACCTTATACAAAACCCAATATCATGCAAGCCTTATATAAGCCTTTATATAGCCAAGCATTGCAATGATTTGGTTCACACACATGACAGTTACATCCAAGGCAGTTAATATATATATCCAAGACAAAACATATAATATATATATAATACAAACCCATATATACGGATTCTATGCAAAGTGTATATAAAACATTCAACACATCCAAGCCTTGCAATGAAGGATCCAAGTGGTGCAATGAATTGATACATGCAAATGAGTAGTTATTTGAATAACCGATATATCCAAATGGTCAAAACATTAAAATAACTACCCTCCATTGCAATAACTACCACACGCACATGATGGTTATTACAATTAGATTCATATATCCATATCCGACAAAGAATAAGACACGGTTTAATAGAAAAGCCATGTATAATGAGATACAATTGGCCAATATTTTGTATACAATTCATTTCTGACAGCCGATTTAAAAAAAAAAAAAAACCATTTTTCTTTTATTCTAAATTCCAATCACATGTTATACAATTATGAGATGAAAACCTGGCTCTGATACCACTTATTAGTAAATCTAGTTTTGTATCTCATACAAAACACACAGCGGAAGCAACAAACATGGATCTATTTCATTCATGATTGATAACATGCACTATGTAATATTTTAGAATTTAAGAACGAGATAGCATATCTTGGTGCGGTGAAATTCAAAACAAAAGATTAGAAGTACTTGGGAACACTTTTAATTTTCACTCCAATTTCACTTTACGCCCAAGAAGTGTGGTCTCTCAATCAGTTTCAAGGGAGAATAATTGAGTGGCTTCGCTCACACATACACACCACTTCACAATGATGTATCTTTTTCTCTAATGAAAAATTCTGTATGTTTCTCCCTTTTATAACTAACTAATTATCTAATTGGACTGGCCTATTGGGCATTTCCAATTGGGTTTTAGTGTGTGGTTTGGAGTGGGACCAAAAGGGACCAATAAGACACTAGCTCCAATAGGACTTGGGCTTTTCTATCAACTCTTGATAAGTCCAAAGTTACCATTAATTATATTTAATACCACTATTAAATATAATTGCACTCTAGGCCTTATTAATAAATTATATCCCAAGACTTTATTATATATGCAACATCTTCATAAAATATACGTAGTAATACAAAGTTATGAATATAGACTGCCACTTTGAAAAATTACTACATCTTAATCCTTGAGTACCCAGTTTAATCCTTTAAGTTATTCATCATATATTTATAAATTCCAATTTCATAAATATATACTTTAGTCTATCCTTACTAAAGTGGTTAGGCCTAACACTCTGAATAACCAAACCTATTAAACTTATCTTAAGGGAATATTTAATATCTCCATTAAGAGATTATGAATTCTATCTTGAGAATATATGTTCCATCAACACTAAATGCGGTTGCCCAACATACTAAGATTTTGATCGTAACTTTAGATCTCACTCCTAATATATCAAAGTAACCTACACCTCATGATCAGGTTCATTATTCTCTCAGGATTAAGAGTTCATGCAAATAGAAGTCGTGAGATTTATTATTCATTTGACAGTCGTTAGGAGAATAATAAATCTCACAGCGGTCCAGTTCAATATGTCTTAACTCTTAAAACATATCAACATATCAACTAGAAGTCTCCATTTCCATGATCAAGACAAATCATCTTAGTTGACATGTTATAGTCTTCACAGATGAAATGCCCAATTTCATCACCGACTACGAACTATAATTCTAAGTTTACAAAGAACTTGTGATCTATATCTTCTGTGACTAAATCACATAAATCACATACTATGCATCTCATGGACTATATGATAATGTCCAAATATTCATGTTACCATTATTTTAGATAACAATAAAATAACTTTATTAATCATAACATTAAGTCATCCATAATGTCATACATAACATCATACAATAGGATTTAAGGGCACATATCCTAACAATGTATTCATGCCCATTTGAAGCCTTAGAAGCTATCCTTCCAATCACATCTATGCCTCAAACCAAGAATGATTATGGAGAAGTCATGCTATACAACTCACTAGGTGGTACATGGTTCAAGTTGGCGTGCGTTTGACAATCATGGCAATTCTTCACATAGTCCACGCAATTAGTCTCAATCGTATTTCAATAGTACCCCATCCTTAGGATTTTCTTGACTAACATTCTCCCATTCATATGAAGGTCACAAATCTCTTGATGAACTTCTTCCATTACCTTCTCAGATTCTTCCTTCTTCAAGTAACGAAGGTGTATACCATCGTAGGACCCTCAATAGAGTTGTCCTCCATATAGTATGTATTGTATTGTCATCATCCTAATGGAACGACGCTCTCTCTTGTCTGCACCATCCGAATATGCCCCTAGTTCCAAGAACTTTATAATGTCATAGTAACAAGAAACTTTCTCTTCCTCTATGGTCCTTACTGAAGCTTCGGTCTTCCCTTTATGCACTTCCTCATAACTTTGCTCAATCTCCAAGGGTTGTGTCCATACTCCCTCGGGTATTTCAACCATGGAGGCTAAGGTAGCTAAGGCATCTGCAAATTAATTTTGGGCTCTAGGGATGATTGTGTACTCAATCTTGTCAAAGGTCTTGGTCAAGTCCTCCAAGTATTGTTGATAAGGCTTCAAGTGTTCCTCTTTCACCTTCCACAACTTTTGTGCTTGGGCTATAACCAAAGTTGAATCTCCAAAGACTTCGGCCTCCTTTACCCTTAATTCTCAAAAAGCTTCCATTTTGGCAATACAAGGCTCATATTCAGCCATGTTATTAGTCGCTTTAAAGTTCAAGTTGATTGCTAAAGGTATGTGATATCCCTCGAGAGTGATCAAGAGTTTTCCTATCCCATTCCCATATTGGTTTACGGCTCCATCAAAGTACATCTTCCATGTCCCTAACTCAACATCCAAAATGTCCTCATCCCAAAAGTCTTTTTTACCATCTTCCCCCTTTATGGGATTCTTGGCACAAAAATCCGACACAACACTCCCTTTGATAGATTTTCTAGCCACATACTTCAAATCAAATCATGCCAATAAGATCAACCATCTTGACAATCTTCCACTAAAAGCAAGCTTCTCAAAGAGATACTTCAATAGGTCCATTCTTACTACCACCTATATTTGGAAAGGTATGATGATATGTCTCAACTTCTGTACGGCCTAAACAAGTGCAAAGCATGACTTTTCTATAGAAGTGTACCTAGTCTCATAATTATGGAACCTCTTGCTCAAGAGTATATGGTCCTCTTATTCTTGTTATCGTTTTTTTGTGCAAGCATACTTCTAGCCGCATCCCTTATGATAGAGAAGTATAAGAGTAAGGGTCTTCCATATTGTGGAGGCACTAGGATAGGTGGGTGGAGGAGATATTCCTTGACAAGTTCAAAGGCCTTTTGGCACTCATCATTCCATGTATGTGGTTCATTCTTCCTTAGGAGTTTGAAGATAGGCTCACAAGTAGAGGTGAGCTTGGCAATGAATCGAATAATGTATTGTAATCAACCCAAGAAACCTCTTATCTCTGTCTTATTTTTGGGTGGAGGCATCTTCAATATGGCTTTGATCTTGGATGGACCAACTTCTATCCCTCTATCACTCACTCGGAAGCCTAGCAATTTTTCGGCAGTTACTCCGAATGTACTCATTTGTGGGTTCAATCTTAGCCTATACTTTTTAACCCTCTCAAAGAACTTCCTCAAGTTTACGGTGTGGCTTTCCCTATCCTTGGATTTCATTATCATATCATCGACATCGACATACACCTCCACCTCATTATGCATCATATCATGTAACAAGGCTGTAGCCATCATTTGGTAGGTTGCCCTGGCATTTTTGAAGTCAAACGGCATCACTGTGTAACAATAGATTCCCCATTCTGTAGTGAAAGTGGTTTTGGTCATTTCTTTAGGTGCCATCTTGATATGGTTGTACCCCGAGAAACCATCCATGAAAGACATCAAGGCACTTCCCGCCGTGTTATCCACCAAGACATCAATGTGAGGGAGAGAAAAGTCATCCTTAGGGCATGCCTTGCTCAAGTCCCTAAAATCCACGCACATCCTTACCTTCCCATCCTTTTTAGGTACGAGCACGACATTGGCTATCCATTCAGCTTGGTGTACGGATTTGATGAACCCTACCTTTAATTGTTTAGTGACTTCCTCCATAATTTTTAAGAGCCACTAGGTCCTCATTCTTCTCAATTTTTGTTTGACGGGGACCATGTGATCATGAGTATCAATGTGATGATGAGCTATCTTAGGGTCAATTCTGGGTTTATCTTCATAGTACCATTTAAACATCTCTTGAAATTCCGTGAGGAGCCCTTGAAGATCTTTTCTTTCTATTTAGAGTTTTGCCAATTTTAATTAAGCGTGGATTCTCATTATTGCCCAAATTAATAGTTTCAAGAGTTGGTTTCATAAGTTCAATTTTCTTTTCCAATTGTTTATTAATTTCATTTTCAATTTCATTTGAATCATTTAAGTGCAGAATTTCTATGTTATAGGACACATCAAAATAAGCCAAATCAGAATTCATTTTATCGAAAATATTGAAAAGTATATTGGAACTTGCATTACAAAACTGTTTCCCTATGTTTTCAGAAAACTTAACCCAAGTCCAATTATTAATGGGCCCTACAATAGGCGTGATGAATTTGGAAGGATGACTTGGCTCTTCATCGGTGATGGTGAACACGTCCCCACTCGTCTTCATCATGGTCTTTATTGCTTCAACATCCATGTAGTTCACTCAATCGACCTCTTCTTGTATCTCTTTGATCACCACGGTAGGCTTCTCCTTAAAGGTGAGCTTTTCATTAAAGAACATTTCCCAACTCGGATACACATTTCCATCCTTACCTACCCAAGGTTCAGGGAAGCCACAATAAGAGAAGTTTTCCCCTTCCTTTATGAAATTTCCATTGAGAGTGCCAAGGTTTTTCTTAATCCCGTCACAACCTTCAAATAATCCTAAACCTTCCCTAGTCACTTGAGTCTTGACGTTGGAGAACTCGACTACCCCTTTTCCTTCTTTTCCAAGGCCCATACTAAGCATGTATCCCATGTTCTTCATCATTGCAATCACCTCATGGCTACAATAAAGGAACAAGTCGGTAGTATACCTTTCATTATTCAACCCACAGTCAGCCATGTTTACGAACTCAAAGCCACTCATTTAAAGCTCACTTCCTCATTCCTCCACAAACCGGTGCTAGAATTTCACCATCTCCAAGCACAATAGCAATCCCTCCTTTCCATGGGATCTTCATCTTTTGGTATAGTGAGGAGGGGATTGCCCTATTGGGGTGAAGCCAAGCTCTTACCAAGAGAAGGTAGTAATTTGGGGTGATGTCCATAACATGAAATTCCACAATGGTTTCTATTGGCCCAATCTTGCAAGGAGCCTTGAAAGTACTCATGACCTTCCTTGAAGTGTTATTATATGCCCTTATGGTCAAGGGAGAAGGGATGATAGTCTCCATATCTAGGCCAATAGTGAGGGCAGTCCTAAAAGGACAAACATTCAAGGTAGACCCATTGTTAATAAGCACCACAGGAACCTTGGCACCCATGCATTCAATGGTGATTTGCAAGGGTCTAATGTGAGTAGCTCCTTCAGGAGGGAGATCTTCATCAGAAAAGGCAAAGAGGGGGTGTGAGGAACCTTCGACTTCCATGAGAGACAAAACTTGTTGTGGTGTAGTTTCTATAGGTACTTCTTTCCTATTCAAGGTGTCTAAGATAGCCTTACGATGCTTTTGAGAGGCCATGAGTAAGCCCTATCGGACACATGAGCTTGGGTTTTATTCAATTGCATTAAGAACCTATCTTCTTCTTCTTTGTCTTCTTTTCCTTTAAGTTCCATGGGCTTGGACCCTTCCTCTAAACCTTTACCAAGATGATCCTTTTCCAAAAAGGATGGTTTGTAATGCTTCCCACTCCTAGTGATATTTGCTACATTGTCCTCCAAGACCTTTTTCTTTAGTTCCGTCACTCCTTGGAGAAGTATTCCCCACACCGCTATCACTTCTTTTAAGACTTCATCTTCTTCATCCTATATTCCTTAGACTTCCACGGCATTGATATTGACATTTGTAGTTTCTATCAACTTTAAGCAATCCTATTCAATCTCATCTATTTGCACCCAATTTTGATATGGAGGAAGAGCCTTATGGTAATCAGGCAAAGGGTTCTTTCTAATGTTGGGTTTAGTGATAATGTTAGGATTTGGGAGGGTTTCATTGTCTATGAGGTCTTGTATTTCGTGTTTGAGACGAAAGCAATTGTCGGTTTTGTGGCCGAATTTTTGGTGGTAGTGGCAATATTCATTAAGGTTCCAAGTGTGAGGTATGAAATTAGGCATGGCTGTAGGGTCTAAAGGTTTGATGAATCTTTTGGAGGATAGGTTTTCATATACTTGGGTGAGGGTCATTCCTAGGTCGGAGAATTCTTAGCGAGCTTTCTTTGGGTAGGCTAGTGTTTGTTGG
The DNA here is from genome assembly GCA_033629205.1 of Lithocarpus polystachyus. Lineage (NCBI taxonomy): Eukaryota > Viridiplantae > Streptophyta > Magnoliopsida > Fagales > Fagaceae > Lithocarpus > Lithocarpus polystachyus. The sequence continues at coordinate 56,486,173 of CM066164.1, read as the reverse complement.
GGCATGATGGCACTCATATTTACGGGATTGAGTGCTTTAGTGGTGGTTGCTCCCCCTCCATATATTTTCTCGATTGGAGGCTTACTTTCACCTTTCTCCAATTGTCCACTGTTGATAGCGTCTTCAATTCTTGTCCCACAATCACATAGTTCTCCAAATGAGCTAATAGGCGATGACAAAAGCCTACTATTATAAGCTGGAAGCAAGTTCTTGATGATCATGTTGATTTGGTCCTTCTTATTTGGCCTATTGACCATTCTAAACGCCTTAGTCTTCCATCTAATCATGTATTCGGAAAATGTCTCCCCTATACCTTTTTGGTAGTCTCCAAATCCCTTAGAGTCACATCAATCATAGTGTTGAAGATGAATTGATCAACAAACAACTCCACTAGTTCGTTTGATACCTTAGTTTTGCCTAGACCAAAGCTATAGTACCACCTTGATGCACTTCCTGTGAGTGAGGGGGGAAATGCATGCAAAGTTTTCTTCTCATCTAGCCCTTTCATTTCAGCGATGCTTAGGTATCTTCTTATGTGTTGCTACGGATCTTTAGTCCCATCAAAATTTTTTGCATTGGAAATCTTGAACTTGGGAGGCAAGGCAATAGGAGCCTTTGAACTCACTACCCCCATGTTATAGAGGTAATCATCCATCCCTTGTGCCTTGCGGAAGGCGAGTTGCATTGTCTCCATCTTTTCCCTCACGGCTATGGTTTTCGTGGTGAGCTTCTTAAATTGCTTGTTCCTTTCATATTCCGCTTTGTCCTTTTCGTCCCATTCTTCCACTTCTTCTCATCATCATTAATTTCCACATGTGAAGACTTCTTGAGCTTAGCTTCCTCTAACCTAGTGAGACGCCTTCCCATTTTCTTAAGGGCCTCTCCATGTTCATCCAAAGCCTTAAGGAACTTTTGTGCCATTGAGTCTTCCACAAAAGTAGTCATCATTTCTTGGGGGGTCTCTTCCTCTTCTTGGTGTGTGTCCTCAATCTTGATCAAGCACTTTCCTTTCTCTTGAATCCAAATGAGAGTGGGGATGTATTTTCTTAACTTTGACGGTGCAATGATGCCTGAAAAAAAGCCTCATTTTCATTAAGTTCATTTCCTAATTAAAGTTTTTTTTTCTACATGTCCTTAGAAAATTTTTAAATTCATTTTAATGAAGGCCCAATTACAATATCACTTCCTTCCCCCTCATTGATTTTTGCCCCTTGTTTCATTAGGCTTTTGGTCCATTTACAATAATACTCTCATGGGCTTTCATTTGAATGCACTTAGAAATTTTCAACCCTTCGTCTCAAACATGAGCTTACAATGCATTTATCACCTTTGGGCTTTTCATCTTTATTCATCATTTTATTCATTTTTTTTTCTTTGAAATAGCCCTTTAGCTAGAATATATTGTAGCCTTCCTCTTAAAGTCCATAAAGTTCTCATCATTTTGGGCCTAGGCATACAACAAGGAGGCCTAAGATTAGGAAAGTTCATGTTGGCTTTGTAGGATTTTGGATGCTAAGTCTATAGCATATTTGTTGCCTTAGGCCTAAAGTCCTTTTTTTCAAAAGGGCCTTTTCCAATTGGGCCTATGATAGCAATTAGGTTATGGTCTTATGAACCTATCAAGTTAAGATATACCTTTGGATTTAGGGACAAACCTTTTATATGTGAGAACTTCTTTTCTTTTATCCCAAAACATCTTAGGGTATATCATAACTTTAGGATCATCTCTTCCATTTTCACAAGGGTATCCTTTGTGATAAGGTTTAGGATCTCTCTAAGTGTGGGTAGGCCCTTTAAGGCTAAAGGGATCAATAAGTAGCTTACTCATAACTTGGTGGGCTATGATTTCAACCGTCAGCCTGATGTGCATTGATAATAGCTTAATTTTTCATATTTATATCACTATTAGAAAGTATTATCATACTTATTTTGAGGTAATTCATGCATTTTATATTTGATTTTGGAATAATGTTGAATAATCAATTTTGTGCTTAATTGAATCTTATTGCGTGAATTTGTCTTTTGTAGGAGAATGGAATTAAATAAGTGGATTTGTGCAAAGAAGAAAGTTAATGGACTTTATTTTACAAGGGCCATGATGAAATTAAAAAAAGGCCAACCCAATTAAATTTAAGTCCAATTGGAGCAAGGAATCAAAGGAAATTTGCATCAAATCCAAGTCCAATTCGGATTAGGATTCCAGCCTGCATATCAGTTAGTATTTTTGGCATAACTTTCGGCTCAGATGTCCAATCGAGATGATTCAAGTTGGGCTGGAAAGTTAACTTAAAGGGCTACAACTTTGTAGTTTACCAAAAGTCCAAATTCTGACGTTAAATGGGCCAAAATAGTCGGTTAAGTGAAGCCTAAAAATCTGAGATTTTCTCCAAACGGGAATTCAACTTGTAATAAGATTCCTTGACCTATTTAAAGGCTTTTTAGGGCAAAATTCAGGGAGGCTAGTGCTAGGGCTGAGATGCAAAACAAAAAATTGGAGAAAGAGGCAGTGCCGCATGTGGCTTCTCTGTAGCTTTTCTCCATGATAGCATTGTGACTATTTCTTTCTCTATTTTATTTGTCTATTTTAATGTTTAGTATTTTATTCTTGTGTTTTATTTCAATTATCATGAGTAGCTAAATTTATAATTAGGGTTGAGGATGAAACCTTGTTAAGGATTATTAGTAATATTTATGTGATTTAATTTTTCCCACAATAATTGTTCTTTAATGATTTAAATTGTTCTTGCTTCATATCAATTGACTAAGATGGGATTCTAGATATGAGTTCAATCATGTTTTTCTCATGATTTATGATTTGTCTTAATTAATTGAATGCTTGGTTTATTAATTCTTGATTATAAAATTGGATATCGTTTGTGATTTGTTTGTCAATGGATACAATTTATGATTTGATTTTTAGAATTGGATATATCTTGTGATTTGTTTGGCTACGGATACAATTGATGATTTGGTTTTATACTTAAGAAGCGAAGAAGAACATGCTTTAGATTTTTAAACATAAGTTTTAATGATGATATTTTCCATGATAGCAAGATTGATTTTTAGATTATCATGCAGTAGTTGGGAAAAATTAATGATCATAAATATATGTTGATATGACTTACAAGGCGGATTCCAAAACCTTAATTCCTTTCTCTTGATTGTTTACATCTTTTTATTGCTTTATATCTTTTGCTTAGTTTAACTATTTGCTTAATTTTATTATTTGCTTAGTTTATTTAATCTCAGAAAAACCAATTTTTATTAAACTAGATTAGGATTAATTTGGTTAAGGTTTAATTAATTTTCCTACGTTCATTCAAGTCCCTGTGGGTTCGACCTCGTTCTTGTCAAACTATACTTCGGTACGTTTCGTACACTTGCGAGTATTTTAAAATTTCACAACAAAGCCTAAGTGGACCCCACAGTGGATTGGTAGAAAACATTTAACGTACTTAAACCCCATTATAGGCGATGACATTGATTGTGAGTTGGTGGGATGAACTCTGGAAGATTTGAGCCCGAATGGAGCTTTCCATCTTCCCACTCATCACCAAACGAGGTTAAGGGACAAAAGAAACTAAGTGATGTGTGTGCAAACAAGTATTGAAATAGTTTTTATCAAGGTTAAGAAATAAGACACATAAAAATTAAACTCACAATTCCCAGCGGAGTCGCCACTATGGACACAACGGAGGAGTCGCCACCTAGTTTTTTGCAATGGCCTAGGAACCATGAGTATAGCGTCCTTTCGAGGAAGGACCATTGATCTTACTACTAGAGATATGGGTTCGGAATTTAAGTACATTCTTGGGAAGGTTTTAGGCACCCAGGACCGCCCAACCCTAAGGTTGGCCTCCCATCATTGTGTCTTACGTCTTAATCTATATAAAATCATGTTCAACACTTGTATTTTAACTCACACACACACTATCATACATCTAAGCATACAACATGGCATCATCATCCCAAAACACATATATATCCATCCATAAAGCATAAGAAACCAAACCCACACATATACAACCCTAGCATTCATCTAACATGGCATCAAAGCATTAACATAAACCCTAGTGTCAAGATTCATCATATTACATCATAGCATACCCTTACATCACCTCGTCTTAACATTCATCTAGCATGGTAGTACATCATATTCAAGGCAGCAATATGTATAAGAAAAGATCCAAGCAACATGTGATTCATCCAAACATTCACATTCATCTCTAACACCAAAACAAGATCATATAAAAAATGCATGAACATTTCTAATGCATGACTTACCTTTTACTTACCTTGCAGCAACTCAGCATCTATGGTATTTATGCGTGAGCATGAAAATGCATGTTCATGTCATCAAAACAAGGAAAATACTAAACAAACCCTAACTCTAGCATGTGATAGCAAACCAAGCAATTAAACATGGGAAACATAGGTATTGAAAGCATAAAAGCATGGGGAAGAGAAGCTAAACAAACAAACATGTGAAAGCAGAAGCAAAACAAAAGAGAGAACAAAAATTAGGGTTTTTGGGCAGAGGCTTGCGCACACAAGAACAAGCCTGCGTGCACATAATCAAGCTTGCATGCTTAGACAAAATTATGTGTACGTAGGTTCTTGCCTAGAAACCCTAAAAACACCAAAAACAAGGCAAAACCTCAAAACTAGAATTCTAATAGCCTAACATGCATTTTAAACATACAAACATACAAACCTAAACTAGATAAACATGTTAAAGCATATTAAAACAAGAAAACAAAACAAACAAAAAGATTTAGAGGCAGAAAATGAAAGAAAGGAAAAGAAAAGTTTAGACTAGATACCTCAAAGAAAAGCTCTTTAAGCTTGATTTTTTACCGTTCCTCTCATTTAAATCTATTCACAATTCAATAAAAAGTGATTACGAATATTAAACTAAAAGCATTGGGGCCAGAAAAAGTCACAATCAAACAAAATAGATTTAAGGGTGTTTTGTGAAACACTCCCTTTTGATTCACTATTTTCTAATGAATCTTGTATTTTTTTCTATGAGATTCTTGTGTCTTTGAAAATATACCATATAAGGTTTTTTATAGTGGAAAAAATGGGGTTTGGAACGACTCTCAGAAGATGTAAGATTCATCCCAAATCTCAGCCATTATTGCAGAAAACTTGCATTTTTTTTTTTATGTCTATGAAACCCTAGCTGTGTACGCAGGAGTGTGCCTGTGTACGCTTGCTTTGGCGCACGTACGCAGGCTGCTGCCCATGTACGTGGGCCGAGGGTTATTTTTATCATTTTATTTCCAAAAATAGATTTTTGCTCATTTAAAAGGTTATATCTTCCATTTCCACACTCCTCAAGTCAATTTGATATTTGATTGGGCTCTAAACTGGCCTTGGGCCTTAGAGTTTAGGCATCATTGGAGAACAGGGGCTCAAGTTATAAGGGGTACAAAATGCGATGTCTACAGCTATAAGGCTCTTCGCCCCTATATCTTGTCTTCAATTCGACTTATTTTACAACTTTTATATATAATCACGTGCAATGGATCATTTTCATCTTTTTTTTTTTTTTTCTTTTTATGGGAACATATTTCCATCTGATGCAATTTAATAAGTTAATATAATTAGTTTAAGTATATAAAATTTGTTCCTATATGAAATAAATAATGTTTGGGCTAAAAATCAAGCAACCTTCCTTTCAGCTGGGCCTCTATCCGAAACAAGTAATTTGTAAGAGGTGAATCTCTGGGCTAACAATTAAGCAATAAAAAGAGACTCAAATAAAGAAAGAAACTTTGGAATTAAAACGGATTAAGGACAAACAATATCCCAATTTTGTTTATTAACTCCCCTTGAACAGTCGAGGAAAACTATTAGGTGGCGTTTGGTACAGGAGAATCCACATTACCCCAGACATCTGGATTTTTTGGAATGTGATGTCTTGCAATCTAGATGCCTTGGATGTAACTATTCCCATATCTAGTTTATTCATAGAAATCTTAAAGGAATTATTTATTTTTCCCATCTATCCTTAAATTTATAAACCCAATATCATTTTTTTTAAATCTTCCTCTAAATAAATAATAACAAACAAAATATAAACTATAAATTAAGATAAATTCATTAAAACTATAGTCTAACATTTCAAAATGACTTGTATAATACAAAAATAATTATTTAAATTCTTATTCTTTATGAAAATCACAACATCATGTTTTGTTAATAAATATAAACATTTTATTGTAGCAAATAATTCATCCCAGATAGGAGATAGAAATATTCCATTTTTTTTAGCATTTATATTGTTGTGTACGGAAGAGATAAAAATAAAGGAATAGATATTGATGATTTTTTTTATGTTTTATCTCCAATTTTTTTTTTTTTGATAAGTATATTTTTATCTCCATTGGTTAAATGATAAGTGAAAAATGGTAAAATTGTCAATTTATAACAAATGTGATTTTTTTAAGCTTGGGATTCTGGATACCTACCTATTTCAAAGGGAATCCACATTCCTAAAAGAAGGGGGTTAAGTGGGAATCTAAATACCGTTGGCATCTAATTCCCTTATGTGTTTTGCAACAAAATGTAGGAATCTTTCAACATTTCCGAAAATCCTAAAACATTACCCCATACTAAACGCCACCTTACAATAGTGTGAATACAAGGCAAAATTCCTCAAGTGTTTACAATGCTATCTCTTTCTCAACTTGACAATTTTCGATCCCACAACATGTGAGATCTTTTCCTATTTATAGTCCATGTGCTTCCAACTTAGCCTTCCACTTGTAGAGTGGATGATTCTTTAGGTAAGATACTTATCACGTCTCTCCCTTTCAAAAGGGTTATTCAGCCATTAATGCGGCATGTTTGGCTGGTACAATACATTTATTGTGGAGGAGACAATGGCTTTGTCAAGAAGCTTCTATCAAATCTCATTTGGTCAAAATACTGTTCCTTTTGCTAGACATTGTCCTAGGCATGGCCTGACGATCTCCAGTCTTCTGCTTTATCTCCCAAGCTTTTTCCCTTCCTTGACTCAGTCCTCAAATTTGTACTTTACTTGGATTACTTGGTGTTGGGCCTGAACCTTCTCTACAAATGCTCCTATGAGCCCTCTTTGGCTCCAATCTAGGCCCAATCTTCCTTTAGCTCACCTTGGCCCATACAAATAACTAAGAATCAATTTTATGGTAAGTAATGTCATCAACCAAACTTCTAGCAATAAGTAAAATAAGGAAAGATAAATATACCATACAAGTTTTAGATCAATGTGAAAGTTTATTTGTTTTAAGAACCATAGTTTCTTTGAAAGAGAAAAAGAAAAAGAAAAAGAATCATATCAACAAGTTAAGAGCCTTATAACTCAATAATATAACCCACTCTCCTCTAAATTAAAAATCATGATTCAAATGTCATTTTCTATGGTTGTAAATATCAAATTATTGCAGGAAAAAAATGTTCAATTAATCATTTTACAGTGAGACAAATAAGACAATTGAATCTTTTAGTCTACTATATACATATAAAGGCACTAGTTTTTTTGTAAAATAATCAAGGTTTAGATCGAGTTTCCACTACTAAGCTGTTCCCAGTTTGGTTTCTCAAAAAAGAAAAAAAGAAAAAAAAAGGTTTAGTTCCACTTTTCACCTTTTATAAATCAAATTTCATTTTTTTTTTTGGTGCTTAATGCCCAATCAAAATCATAGTTTTTTTAAGCATAATTATTTGTCTACAAAAGATATTTTCAACAAAAAGAATTTTTTGGGGAAAATGATTTGCTTTTTTGTTGTTTGATTGTGACTCGGAAATTTTGTATGATTTGATTACACCAAAATTTTAATTATATGATTTATTAACCAATGCAGTCAAATAATTGAATTTAGTTAAAAAGAACCTAAAGTTTAACGCATAAATAACTGTACTTAAATTTTGCCCTAACCCCAAATAGCATTTTATGATTGCAAACCAAATCATTGTGTTGGAATTGCTCTCAAGTGATCCAACAATACCTATACATATTGCCTTAAAATTTTGTCTGCTTATTTGGGACAACTTATTTGGGACAACTTATTTTTCATTTTTTTTTAAATGAGGTTATTTTAAAAGTTGTACCTTAAAAAAATTTGAAATTCAAAACAGCTATACTTTGAAATTTATATCAAACCAAATAGACAGGTCTCATATCTATGCTTTTGTTAGTTGTTACGTATCGTGTGTGTTCTTTGTGTGTGTATTTATATACACATGCACATTACAAATAGAGGATGAGGATTCAAATCTTGGTTCTTATAAAATAGAGCAAGCAATGCTACTAAACCACAAGCATCTAGATGTATTTTGTATTAATGTGTACTAACAATGATAGAGGGAGAAGATGAGTTGGGCAATCTATATATTTGAGATTTGCGAACTTAAAGGTGTTGGAATATTTTTATATAAAATAATTTTTTTAAAAAAATATTGATTAATTGCTGATTTAATATTTATACGTTTTTAATATAATTTCATAATCTGCCTATGATGAGTTGGTTGAAATAAATACTACTAACTAAATGAATGTTAATGGCTTAATGTATATAGCAATATTTCCTTGTCAATTACATTTCCTTATAAAAAGTTTGCTTTTCATATGCTTTGTGACGTTTTGATATTGGAGTTGTGGTGAGCCTTTTGTGTTACTGGGCTTGGGTCTCTCTTGCTGCACTGTGGCCCGTAGATTTGAGGTAAGAGGGTTGGAACTGGTTTAAATGAAACTCACTTTAGACCAGTTTGTGCACAAGTTGAGCCATCCCGATATGGACGCATCCTGGTAGAGATATTGAGTGTACGACGTGCCCATAGTAGTAAACAATTGGTACAGATGTTATAGCAGAAATACAATACGGCGGGAAAAATAAAATAACAAACAAATAACATTAACACTTAAGTGAGAAAAGAACAATAAAATAATACTATAGCAAGCAGTTTAATCACAGTAAACTATCCACCCCACAAGCACAAGAAAAAAGCTTGTTTGCCATAGAAAGTAAAATTAACTTTCTCAATAGATAGAAATCCAAGAAGGGAACTGATCCCCAATGCGAGTAACCTCATAAAAGGCTTCTGCCATAAAAGTTACGCACTTTGGAAAAATGACCTAAATGGTTTAAGTTTCAATCCTTAATCTCCCAAAGAGTGGGTATGTCGTGAGGGAGAGAAAGGGGTAGCCTATTGATGCATGCCTCTATTCCTACCACTCATGTTTCTCTGATTTTTTTGTATTTCCTTTTCCGCTCTTTTTGTTCTACCTCTTCTTCTTTTGTTCCCCTCTTTGTTTTCTGTGATGCTCCTCTACTGTTCACAGCTACCACCCTGTATACTGTTTTCTATGATGAGATATGCCATTTTTACCCCTTAACTGCTTTTGGCTCTTTATGGATGTCCTTCCAAGACTACCCATTGGCATGTCGGCTACCCAGCCACTACCATTGCACTGAATGTGTTGGTTGCACCACTCCTTATTTTCAGAAAAAAATGGCTTGTCTTGTTTCTCACCTTGCTTTGTTTTCACTACTCTCATTTGGATAAGGACTAAGTCTCTCCCTCACCTACCTCTACGGCATGCATCAAGTGGTCCCAGCTCATACTTACTTCTTTTAGGTGAGATGTCATCCTAACAGGACATTTCTCCCCAAAGAAGTTTAAGTGGGAACCCCAAAATAGACCCCCTATTTCTCCCCACCGCTAGACTACACCCTTTGATACCCTTGACCCTAGCCTACCTCCTATGTATTGGCTGGGTACAAGTAGGTGGTGCCTTGGCCCTTTGTGTATACTCCACTTCCGTCTGAATCTGTTTCTTTTTAGCCTTCACGCCATTTATGTTGCCTCCGTGTTTGTCTGATTCTACTGTACGTTCTGGTTGATGTTTATCTCTTGTGGGGTGAAGGATATGTGGGCTTTTGGGCTCATGTTCCCTGCCTTTCATCCCTTCCTCGAACTTGGTGTTGCTTGGGTAGAGGCCCTCACCTTCCTGCCAAGCCCATATTCTTTTCTTTTCTGTGTTCGTGGGCCTCTTGGTTGTGGAACCTACCATACCTCTTCATCGTGCCTGCTATAGCATTATCTCTCTTCTTTATTTCTTATTTCCCGTGGGCTTACGGGTTAATGCTCCTGCTGTGCCAGTCCACTTTCCATATCTTTACCTCTTTTGGGCTTTATTAGCTAACATTTCTGCTGTGCCAGCCCATTTCATTCCTCGGGTTTTCTTGGCCTATTTACTTTTTCTTTTTTACCTCTTTTACTCCCATAGGTTTTTTGCTAGCTCTTTTGGGCTTCCTTAGCCCAATTATCACATCCTTACCTCTTATTAATTTTCGGGCTTATTGGCCTTTAAGCCAACCCAATGAATTTACTAATTCATTTCTTGGGCTTTCCCAGCCCATTTACTTCCTCTTCACCTCTTATCGTTCCCATGGGCTTACTACTTCATTCCTTGGACTTTCTCGGCCCCTTTACTCCCTCTTTACTTCTTTTGATTCTTGTGGGCTTGCTGACCATCAATCTTGCCATTTCAATCTGCTGGGTTGCTTCTTTATTCCCTTACTATTTTTCGTTTCCCACTTTTCCTATATTGTTAGGCTTCTTCTGCTGTTGAGCCCTTTGTCAAAAGTGGGCATTAATAGGAGTTATACTTTTTTATTTTACAAGGAAGTCAAACCAACGTTAATATGCCATCGAAGACAATTTCAATGGGTATGAATTATTTAGTCTATATATATTTGCAGTCAACACGCCCGGATATGAAAAAATCAATTTCTTATGGGCACTATTTTTATGTAAAAAGAAAACTCCCTATGTATTGGATAAGTAAAAATTCTAGTTTCATGAAAATAATATATCCATATATATACTATATTTCTAGGCAAAAAAAATATTACTATTGAGAGCTTCTATCCCACAAGCAGTGTAGGGTTGTAAAGATAATCAACGAAGATAGTTGGGTTGTTGTATCCTGAGGCCGACATGCATAATGTTTGGTCTACTACATCGGAAATTCTGTAGACGCGTATATCATCTCAAAACAGTGATTTGTGGTCCACACCTCAACCTCGCCATCTAGAAACATATATGAATTGATGGTAATTTGCTTCTAATGTTACAAGACTACTTTGAAGCATCATCGAGGTAATATCTCTCCATTGTTCTCTAATTTTATGGTAAATTATAATTTATGTGATATGTGATTATTTAATTGATATTATGAAAATTATTTATTTGTTAATTATTGTTCATAGGAACAACAAAAGGTACCATACCTTACGGAGGCATTTGTTTCGCTTAATATTAAGTCAAGGTGTAAGGTTGCATTTTCGTAATGTTAGATTCATGGAATCTCATTAAAAGATTGTAACATCACAATGTTGGTTCATTAGTTACATTCCAATCACATTCCAAGAATGTAACTAATGAATTTACACAAATATCCTTTAAAATAACTAAATAATTTTTTTAATAAAAAAACATAAAATAACAAAACAATTTTACTTCACTTTCTTCCACTTTTTCAACAACCAAACAATGATAACTCTATTTTTTCTCTCCAACCAATCAATGACAAAAAGATCTAACAATGAAAAACAAAAATAGATCTAAAGCAGTCAGATCAATCATGCAAATTTTACATCTCATTGAAAAAAAAAATGGAAATTAAATCTAGATTTAAAGATTTAAAAACCAATATCATAGAACTTGACTTAATATCACCTTTTTCATCAAATCAGACTTGATTAACGAACATCATTAGTGTCAGTGACACCAACATCAAACTCGAATCTCTCCATTAGAACCATCGTCTCTCCCATCACCACTGCTTTGAACACCTTAATGAATGCAAGCACGTGGAAAAACAACAACATGAAAAGCGAAAACTAGTGAAAACGGTCAAATCTAAATTTGACATGTGCCCAAACTGCGGCGGAATAATGCGATTAGGTTTCATTGAGAAAGAGTCACTCCCTTTACTAGTCCAGTGGCGGTGATACCATCTCCCATTTATTAAATAGGTGATGCTATATATATATATATATATATATTGTAATCTTAGAAAAAATCAAATAAACCAATTATTTTAATGTCATATTAAGGTAATGTGCATCACATCTCACATTACGTCAAACCAAACACTCCTCAGAGAGTGGTTTGTCAAACATAAAGGTCATCATTTCAACGGCGGCTCCGGGAATTTTTCTCAGGGTGTTCCTTAAGAAGCACCTCCTCCTTGCTTATCAACATCTTGCCCAAATAGGTAGCAATATAAACATACTACATCTTTGTCTACACTATATTCCAACCGCTTTCTATTTACATACCATTTGGAAATAAATCGACTGGGCTTTCCAGAAAAATCTGTTAGAGGGTAATCATGGTCTTGGAAAATAGGTTGACAAGGGCCTTTTTGTAAATAATATCTTTTTATTTTATCATGATTATTAAGATGATAAGATGATATCTTTTCTTGTAGTCCAAGATTTGAAGGAAGATTTTCTAAGTTAAAGTCAACACAAATTCGCTTAGAAGATGATGAATCTTGGATACGTGGTTTTCTTATCAAATAATTGTCCATAATTCTAGCAAAAGAATAAACAATAAACTGTAAGTTCATTTGAAATATTAATAAAATTATTAATTATTGTTGTTTAGTTGTTTCATTAATTTGTTTGTCTTTTATAAACAATAATTGTTGTTATATTGTTGTTTCAACATAATTTAATTTGTTTGTCTTTTATAATGTATTAATTAATTAAATTATTAATTATTGTTTATTAGTTACTTCTCCCAATTAATTATTGGTTAATTAAATTATTGTTTATTAGTTACACTAGCACACACCCCATGTGCATTTACTTCCCTTTATTCAAATATCCCACCCCGACCCCATGCCCCCATCCACCCCCCACTCAACAGACAAGCCCCATAGCTCCCAAACACAAGAGCCAATCAGATAAATTCACAATCACAAATCACAATACACTAAAAGACAATTAATTGCATCTCACCAACACCAACACCAACGGATAAAGCCAAAAACAGGGGAAAATATTAATAAAGTTATAATGTAAAGCTAAGCAAAAGCAATCAGCCAATCACAGTTTAAAGAGAAATAGAGAATCAGATAATGTCTTAAAGAGAGAAAGAGAGTCTCATTTCATTTCACTTTCATTCTTTAGATAAAGAGAGAGAGACTGAGATAGAGAGAAACCATTAACCCAAATCTAATAACTGGTATATGTAAGAGAGAAAGAGAGAGAAGTTAAGGGTAAAGATGAAATACCTTGAGGTTGAGGAAGCAGGGAGGCCTGAGGTTAAGGGGCGGCGCCGTTGGGCAACACGTCGAGGCGAGGAAGACCGATTTCCCATTCGATGTGTTCTGCTGTTCTGGAGCTCGAGTTTGAGGCCCGATCTTCGTCCATTGTTTGTTGTCGTTCGTTGGTTTTTGATTTCAGTATATTGAGTTAGGTTTTTTTCTTTAGGTTAGGTTTCTTTCTTTCTTTCAACATCTATTAGTGTTTGATTGCGTCGTTCGTTGGTTTCTGATTTCAGTATATTGGGTTTTCGTTTGTTTGTTTGTTTTTTTTTTTTTTTTTCTTGAGAATCCATGGGTTTGCTATCATTTGTAATCTGTTGGGTTTGCGTTACATTGTTTTTTTTTCTTTAGATTGGATTTGCTTTATAATCTGTTGTTTAGGATTAATGTTGGACTTTTTTTTCCTGGTGGGCTTGTTCTGTTACATTTTTTTTTCAAATTTTAGTTCAAAATTTTTTTTTGGGCTTTTTTTTCTTTTTAATTTTTTTTTTGCTTGAAAGTAGAACAAATAAATTTTATTTATTTATTTATTTGAAGGTGTTCTTAATTTTGATTGAGGGTGTTCCTAATTTTTTTTAAAGGGTAAACAAATAAAAAAAATTAATTATTATATATATATATTTTTTTTCAGATGAGGGAGTTCTTAGAAACAAGACTGAATGTGGCGCTGCCACTGCATCATTTCACAGGACAAGTTTCTTTAAATAGCGTTTCCAGTTACAGTTACCTACCTAGCGTAAAAAATAATCAAATCTTTGGTTGTTGAGGATGGCCACTAATGGTCTTGTCCTCAGTGGTTCATACAATCACGAGGAGAAGTTAAATCCATCCTTGTCAGTTATCACGGCCTGCGTGCTATCCTTTCGGCAATTGTTGGATAAAGATGAGTTTTATATTTAATAAATGTTTTGAACCGGAGGAAAGTGCGGAATGCGAATAAAACAGAGGTGTTACTTACGTAATATTTTTGTAACAAATCATAGATAGTTAGTTGTTATTGGTTTAAATTTGAACCTAACATTAAGATTATTTTTTTACCCCAACAATAATAACCAGTAACAACCGGCCACTTAAGATTTGTTGTAAAAATATTGTGAATATATCTTTTATCTTGAATAAAAAGGGAAATGTTAGAAATGGCTGGGTATTTGTTTATAAACTATTTTTAAAAATATTTTATGAAAAAAATATAAAACAATTAATTTTTGTTGATAAATTTTAACATTTTTAATAAAAGTGAAGTCAAAATTTTTCGCATATGATTTATTAACAATTGCTCTAAGGGCATTTGTTAAAATGACCCAATAATAAAAACTTCAGCCAAGGAAAGTCAATAATTAATTAAGGGTAAATTACAAAGTTGGTTCTTATCATTTATACCATTTGTCAATTCAGTCCTTAACTTTTTAAGATATGTCCAGCAATGGTCCATGTCCAAATAATGTATGTAAAATAGTACATATCTAGCCATGGTTTATGTCCAAATAATATATGTCCAGCGGTGATTTATGTTCGAATAATATATGTCCAGCGGTGGTTTATGCATGAATAATATATGTCCGGTGGTGAGATTGATTCAATTTATCATTATATATGTTCATTAATGAAGCATTAGTGAGACCATGTTTTATTAAATAGTGAGATGATATTAAAGTAACTTGCATCCAGCAGTGCAATAGTGATGAGTTAACGTATAATTAATAATGTAAACTTGAAGATAGAGAAATATTGACTTATCTTGTATGTTTCTAACTCCAGCTGTATAGTATCACTTTATTCTTTATATGATATGTGGCTCCAGCCGTATAACATTGGTGAGCTGTTAACATTCCAGCAGCATAATAATATGAGTATAGTGGTACAATGATAATAAAATAAAATATACTTAATAGTATAATTTTTGAGATAAAAAAAATAACGACTTATCTTCATAGTTTGTGGCTCCAGTCGTATAACATCAGTTGACTTATAACATTTCAGTAACATGATAAAATAAATTCAGCGGTGCGGTATGATATTGTAAGTCCTTTCATGGTGACTTCAAGATTGAAAGGAAAAAATGGGTACAACTGGAAAGAGAGAGAATATGTTCATCCGTGTGCATAGGTTGGTTAAGTTTATCCTCTTTATCATGCACTTAAATGATTTTTCTCATGATGAAGCTCTTTTAGTTTTTAGTAAGATATAAGTGATAGTGCTTTCCATGATTTTGTATCTTTTAAGAAGTATAGAGATAGTAAGAAATATATATATTTTGTGAGATATGGTGTTTGTAAGATATATTAGAAATATATATATGTGAGAAATATATATGGATAGTTTGTGAGAAATTTGTTTGTAAAATATAGGGAAATGTGAAATAGATAATATGAAGGTTAAATATAGTAAATAAATGAGCTTATAGTTGCTACTGGAGTGGTTTTTTGTTTTATGTCATGGGTTATGTTACTTTCTAAGAAGAGGGGTGTTGTAAGAGAAATAGAAAAAGAAACGGAAATGTGTTTATGGGCATCAAAATGATGATATTTTAGAATAATGGAGTATGAGAGATATGGGTAGTAGTGTTGTAATATGTGTATTATGTTGTTATCTAAGAAGAGAGATTTTGTAAGAGAA
Source organism: Lithocarpus polystachyus (assembly GCA_033629205.1). NCBI lineage: Eukaryota > Viridiplantae > Streptophyta > Magnoliopsida > Fagales > Fagaceae > Lithocarpus > Lithocarpus polystachyus. The sequence goes on along the minus strand of CM066164.1, from coordinate 56,470,224 downwards.
ATAGAAGAGTATGGAAATGTTTAGAGACATAGGCAGTAAGATGATGAAGTTTCAGAACAAGAGAGTGAGAGAGAGATGGATCGTGTGTCTTAGTGTGTGGCTTGGTTTCCTTTATATAGAGCCAAGTATGTAACTAGATTAGAATTAGTTGAAGGAAAATTTAGCAAATAGGGAAAATTCTTTGACAAAGTAAGTAGTTTCATTAGTGGGTTTAAGACTTTAAGGCTGCTGCAGCTATCAGGTCTACAGCAATAGTATAGCTAGATGATGCTAGCTATGTGAGGTCTTCTGCTAGAGAAAATATTTTGCATTAAGTTCATGGGTTTGGCTAAAAATGGTAGGATAACTTTTATGGGATCTTCCTATTTCTAGTACTACAACTAGAGACTAAGGATCTTAGCTTAAAATGGTATGATTTCTTTTATAGGACCCTTACTTCTTTGGGTATAGCAGCAAGCTTCTAGGATTGGATATTAATGGATTGATGATGTTACTTTTGGACATGTGTCAGTTGTCTAAGTTGCTGCTGGAGCTACTGCAGTTGATACTAGAACTACTGCAGCTTCTACTGGAGCTGTTGCTGTTTCTGCTGAAGTTAAGACAGTTTTTGCTGGAATTATTGTTGGTATTTTTGGCTAAGTTTCATTTTTCGAAAAATTATATGTTTAGTCCATATATAATTTTGGTAAGTAATAGACTAGTTGATTGATATTTGACGAAATTTTAGAGATGTAATTAGTCTCTTTGTGTTTTAACCAAATCTTGGAAAGCAAGGAGGGCATTTAATGCTAGATATAAGATATTAATATAGATTTAGCCATGTGTTTGAGATTGATTTAAATGAAAATAATAATATAATTTATATGAAATAATATAATTACATTTTTAAACTTATATTATATGATGAATATTAATTTTTTATGTAAAGAGCATGGAGAGTTTTATCATTTTAAGTGTTATGCGATATGAAAGGCTTACCAAATGTTACCTATTGCACACTGACCAGTCAGAGTTCAAGGAATTGTGTAAGATATGCCGAGCAACATATTTTCCTTTATCAACTTTAAACCACTAAAGCTTTACTGAATATACTTCTTGGCCCTCTAAACTACGACTCCCAAAATTCCCCCGATGAGACTCATGAGCTTGGATTATGAGCCTAAAATGAGATTTGCCACAAGCTTGAACCATAGGCTTTGATGAGATAATATCGCCATGGGTTTTGAACCATGGGCTTTGACGCCTTTTTGTGTAAATATGAGCTCTTTTGGGTTTTAAAAGAAATTTTCTCAAAATCCATAATAACGTTGATGTGGTACGGGTTGCCAATGAAATAAAGCCATGTGGTGTAAAAATTTTGTCCTCAACTATGGCTAAGTGATTTTATATATATATATATATATATATATATATATATCCATGCCTGGTTCAAGTTCATGCTATACCAAGATGAAAATATGACTTATTTATGGTTTGTTAATTTTTATAAAAATTTCAGTTCCCACTTGTCTCTTTGGTTCGCTCATTGGTGGACACAATTTGGCCCTATTATTGATATTTTTCCAAGACCTCTAACTAGCTGCTTCAAGTATTTTACAAGTGTTTACAAAACAGATCCACATGGTGCTAAGTTTCTTGTGACACTTCACTTTGTTAAAAAATACAAGGTCCCCTGAATCTTGAAATGGCTGTATGTAAAGGAAATTGATGTTCTTACTCGGCAATGGTTTGTTAAATGGTGGGACAAGTTTTTCCACACCCAAGATGTTATTGATAATGTTACCCAAGAATTCACTGCTGTTAATACTATTACTCATGATAAAGCTCATGCTCCAGCTTATCCCCTTGTGCAGACAGCTATGCCTCAGCCCATTGCAACTATACCTGCTACCACATCCACTATTAAACCTGCTAAGCCTTCTGCCAAGACCAAAAAAAAGAAGTTTGCTTTTGATGGTCTCAGCAAATTTGCCCTAATTGCCCTGTAAAAACAGCAGTGGAATGATAAAGAATAAGCTGCAAATGCTAATTCAGAAGAAGAAGATGACCAAGAATTAGGGGCATCCTTAGAAGCCTCTGTTGTTAATACTAATTCTTATTACCCCTACAATCAAGAAGTATTTGGTCATGATGAAGTCTTCACACCAGAATTAGGAGAGAATTAACACTATCGACACAAGTAGCCAAAACTACTAATATATATTGATGATGCTCTTTCGAATCAGTAGGCTGGATGCTTGGACTTTGATGATCTGAAAGGCCTGCAAGAGAAACGATGAATCAAAGGAGACCGGGGCTGGCCGGCCTAAGACCCTCCGATGGTGAAGTTAGTCTTATTTTCGATAATCAAGAAAACTTCTAAGTCTTTTCTAAACAAGAATATCTAGAGAAATTCTCACTTACCTTCCTGTGTCGGAGAAAGGGTGTTTATATAGGGCGATGGGAGCGGTTATCTTTTAGTAACTTCCCCCTTCATTTGTGGAGGTCAGAGGATAACTGCTATAAGCAGTTAAGTTTTTGTCGAGAAGTTACACCGAGGTTCAAGGAAGGTTCGAGGAAGGTTCAAGGACCTCTCCTCGTCCGTACTTTTCTATCCATGGCACTCCAAGTGAGTTTCGTCCATGTTTGGACGAGTAATGGAGGTCGTCAACTCTTGGACGACCTTTCTTGGCTGTGGACGGGTTATGTTCAGTCGCCCATCTATAGACCACTTTACCTTGAGGTTGATTTCTTTAGGATTCAAAGTCCGTGGACGAGCTTGGGAAGACCATCCATGGACGAGCTTGGGCTCTATGGACGAGTACCTGGGTGAGCCATGCCCATATCATATATATATATATATATATATATATATGAGATAAGTTTAAGTTACACATGGTGTAACTCCACAAAAGTGAACATTTTTTAAACTGTAGATTTCAAATAGATCTAATAGTTAAAAATTAACTAAAATCCATGTCATTCTTAAAATTTATTGCTGATCACATCAGCTAACCTAATTAATTTGAGAGAATATTATACTAGTACTTTTTTTCCTATTTTCTTTCTCTCTCCTAATTAATTCATCCCTAACCTCTGCACAAAAGGCCTATTCTCAATGTTCTTGAGTTACAAATTTTCTTTCTCATAGACTTATTCTTATCTGGTATTATGTGAAGTTTTGATAATAAACGTTTAGAGAGAGAGAGAGAGAGAGAGAGAGAGAGAGAGAGAGAGAGAGATTTAATACGGTAGGGATTAGAATTTGAAATACAAACAAATTCTATTCACTACAGATCAAATTTTGATAGTTTAATCTCATCATAATCTTTACAATTTGATAATTTTATTTTAACTCTAAGGATCGGATTTGGTTTCATTTGTTTTTCCTCTTATAAAAACAATATTTAAGAGCCTAAGATCATTTACCAGTAACTTTTCCACACTAAGATAAATATCTCCCTTATTAAGAGCATCTACCTGCCCTTGATTTTCACATTCCACCACAAGATTTGTGAATCCAAAATAAAGAAATCTAAATCTAAACCCAAATAATCATTTGCCAAATGGCCTCACGTATCAAATAATCAATACGTAAATACCAAAGTAGAATAAGGCAAGGAGGAAGAAAATCTGCAAGTCAAAAATTAAGAATAGGCATTTGTGCAAGATTAGGGATGAATTAATTAGGAACGAGAAATAAAGTATAAAAGAATAATAATATTCACTCAAATTAATTAGGTTAGCTAATATGACAATTAATTTTAAAGATAACATGGATTATAGTGATTTTCTAACTATTAAATTTCTTAGAAATCTTCAGTCTAAAAAATATGTAACTTGAACTCCTCTTTTATATATATGTGCGTGTGTGTGTGTGTGTGTGTGTGTGATGATATTCCAGCCTACATGGACGAGGATGTAACCGAATTGTAAACCTTGCTTGACAGGTGGTGCACATCTAGTCTTTTTAGTTGACTTCGACTGAAACTTAGGAATTCAAACTGATCTATTCCATGTTTATGCCTCACTAACAAGCCGTGTTCATATTGTCCTAACCATTAAGAGCATCCGTAGCAGATGTTACAAAAAAAATACTATTTTATCACATCAAAAGCATACTTTATTATTTTACCACATCATTTTACAATATACCATGTATTAAATGTTCTCTTCTTCAATTCTATACATTAAAATAATATTTACAACACATTAAAAAATATATTAACTCCTCCCACCATTATCATCATCAAACACAACAACAACAACAGCGACAACAACGCACAACCACCATTGCCGCAACAACGGCCACCAACAACCACTGTCGTAACAACACCGACAACCACCACCGGCATAAACCCACATCCACCAACGCCAACTAAAAAAAAGAAAAAAACACAATTGGAAAAAAAAAAAAAATTCACCACAACTCGCCACATTCACAAACCTCAAAACCCATCCCAAATCAAACAAACCCACAACCACCACTACCGCAACAACACCGACAGCCCCCACCAACACAAACCCACATCCACCAACACCACCTTAATATATATATATATATATATATATATATATATATAAAAGCCCAAACTTATATGCGATCTCCACTAGTCGACCTCATTGGTGAGGCCAAACTCCACGGCAACGGCTGATCTCAATGGCAACGGTTTAGGCAGAGAAAAAAGAAGAGAGAGAGAGAGAGAGAGAGAGAGAGAGAGAGAGAGAGAGGGGGAGAGAGAGAATGACCAAAAAAAAAAAAAGAGACTAAGAGGCGCAAAGAAAGTGATAGAAAAAAGAAAAAAAGAAAAAAAAAAGAGAAAAAAAGAAAAAAAGAAAAAAAAAGAAGTGAAGCTTCTGGAGAAAAAAAAAAAAAAAAAAAAAGAGGAAGAAAAAAAGAGGAAAAGAGAGTGACAGAGATGGAGTTGCAGAGAAAGAAAAAAGAAAAAGAAAGAGAGAGAGAAGAGAGAAAGTCAAAAAGATTAGAGAGAAATGAATAAAAAACTTTTTTTTTATTTTTAACATTCTCGTTCGTACTGTTCCAAAATAGAACAGTAATGTTCACATGTGACAAAAATTATGAGATTTAGAACATCTCATAAAGAGGGTTTTTTGGTGTTTGGTGTGCCAAATGTGCCAAATGTATCAAATATTTGGCATTTGACGCATTTGGCACATCTGTTGTGGATGCTCTTAATAGACGAAGCCGAAAGCCCTAGTAATCACGCTTCCTGGTGTTCAAATATCCCCTCCTCACAACTTTTGAATTATCTATAAACAATTATAACAACAACAACAACAATAACAATAATAATAATAATAATAATAAAAAAAAGGTATTTTGAATTATAATGTGAAAATGTAGACATCACCAATGCGTATGATTTCTCACTATTTGTTTTTGTTCAAGGCACAGACAACAAGGACAAGTATCTTGCCAACTAGTCCGAGTCTTCTTTAAACAAAGCCATATCAAATACCAAGTTTTTTTTTTTTTTTTTTTTTTTTTTTTTGGGGTAAGTTATATGCATCCAATGGGTCTTATACTACAACTTCAGCCAGAGGTCATTAGCTGCTGATATACGAAATAACAATTGTAGTTATAAGCAAATAGCGTAAAAAAACGAAAGCACTAAAATACATTAGTAGTGAGATTATCATATGATTATACATATTTTACCTAAAACAACCTTTTATCAGCAAGGCGGAGACTCTAAAATCGCCACACCAAAGAACTGATATAATTAATTAAATTTTTTTTTTAATAAAAAAACCCTGTGATTTTTAATAATTTACTAGATCATGATCCCCTCTACATTTGCTTTGCTTTGAAATAGAGAGGGTTCATTTCATGGTAAAGATTTCATTTTTTTTCATAAATCTAAACAGGTTAATGGCAGTATGTCATTTAAAATCTCATTCCACCAAATAAAAATTGATAATTGATGTTAAATGACATGATATCGTGCATACCTTCAAATTTTTGAAAAGCTAAATCTTTGGCATTAAATGGTCCCTCTCCATTTCAAAAACAAATAGAGGTTCCTAGCACTATCTTGGAATCACCAATAACTAATGCATCCAACATTGTTGTTACAATTCTTAAATACCAAATTATGTCTAAAAAGTTCTCCCAAAGCAAGCAACAACTATAAGTTAAAACATTCAAAAAGAAAGAAAAGTCAAGATCTTTTGACATGAGAAAATGTAAAGGCTGAAATACATTTTAGTCCCTCTAACTCTGGTGGTGTTGTCATTTTATTCCTTCAAGTTTCAAAAATTGCAATTAATCCTTTGAACATTTGAACTGTTGCCATTTTGGTGCATCAAGTTTCCAAATTTGCAATTAACCCCATGAACTTTCAAAATACTATCATTTTCGTCTGTCAAGTTTAAACTTTTTTTTAAATGTTTCAAAACATATGACTTCATTTAGATATAGTTAACAAAACATGATGGGATGGTCAAATTGACAACAATGCAAAAGTTTGTGGTTAATTGCAAGTTTTGATACTTTAAAGGATCATAATGACAACAACACTAAAGTTAAAGGGTGTAAAATGTATTTTAACCAAAAAAAGAGAAAAAAAAAATCAATGTAATTCTAGCTCACCTTATACATTCACATTCTAATTGAGAAATTAACTTTCCCATTATGGTTCGCCTCCCATCCCCAACCTAAATAAAATACTAAAATTGCTCCATTTCTTTGTCATTCTGTAAACAGGTTGACGACTGCCTTCATGGTCTCCAGACGGATTAATGAGTACCACTGTACCAAAAGACTATCAACTCCAAAAAAAGAATCAAACATACTCGGAACCCTCATCTAGAGGCACGTCCCACATGAACCTTCCTTTTTCATTAAAGAGAAAAGACAGGTTGGGCTAGAAATTTTTGGAAGCTATATATATCCTAAAAGCAAACACCGCAAATCATCAAGTGCATTTGCTAAATATAACTCTAAGCACCAAACATGCATCTAGTATTTCCCAGCATTTTCCCTTCTTTATATATATATATATATATATATCCCACCGTAAACCATCCACCCTCTCAAAAGAGGGGTAAAAAACCAACCAACAGACTTAGTAAGCAGGCTATGAGGAGGAGGCGAAAACCAAATGCACCTTCATTCCTTATTCCACAGGCACATCCATGGAGCTTCTTGGCTCATGGCTCTTCCATATCCCATCATCAATACCATAAGGAAATATAATAGTATAAATATTGTATACACCTCATATTTCTCCTCCAAAAACTATTCTACACAACCAACAACCTTGATGACCTGCAAATGATGGAGGACCAGAAAAAAAAAAAAAAGAAAAAAGAAAAAAAAGAAAAACAGAAATGCACTAAAAGAGGGGAAACAAAAAGGAAGAACACAACAAGACGGTATGTGGAGATCCTCGACTTGCACCTGGAGAAAAGAGTATTTTTATGATGCCACTCTAAGATCATTATTGAGGTTTGTAAATACTTAACACCCCAGTGTAATACTTCCTACCATGGCAGATCAACACCTAATACAAGCCTCAGAATCAAGCAACGCTTCTCAAACTTCTTAATCTACTGAATTTTCAAACCTAAGATAATAAGACACGGATGCAGACTTTCATATTCCTATGAAAGCAATGCTTGTAAAATTCAAAGATTAATGACAATTCACAAGTTAAGACACATATCAGAACATTATCAGTCATTAGGCTAAGGAAATATATATTCTATATACAAGCATAAAATTATAGGCACAACGTGTCAACTACCAGTAGCTAGGACTTGTGCAACCTTTGTCCTGGCCATTGTTAGCATGTGTGTTGCCCAAGGCATGTGAGGCATGAAAACTTGACAAATATTAACAACCACTACAACTATGTGAAAGCCCGCGTGTAAGATCAATGGAAACATATTTTGAATTCCTAAAATAAGGTTTGCATTTAGGTCAATTTACAAGCACAATAACTATCATTCCCTAACCAACTTCTGTTATACTAGTGAGAAGCAAATACTCACCTAGAGAAGTGAATACTCACCTAGAGAAGCGAAAAATAGAAAAAGGGGCAATGGGATGTTGTTTCATATTACACAAGGAGAACAAATAACCAAAAAGTATGAACCAAGAAAAAAGAATAAAGGGAAGGAGAAGGGGGAAGGGGGGGGGGGGGGGGGGAGGGGGGACGAGGAAAACATTGAAAGACGCCACGTACTGTGCATTGATGATCATATGAACTCAAGAAAAGAATGAGTTGAACTGTGCAGAGTCATAATAAAAATAAAAGAATAACATCAAAATATAGCTCACAAGCTGCCCTTTATTTCATTGTAGAAGCACTAAAACCATCTACCAAACAAATAACTCATTCATGGGCTTTTAAATGAGAAATTTCTAAAGAATCACATTGTGCCTGAAAATGTGGAGACTACCATATTCAATCGTTGCTTGATTCTAACTTTTATGTTTATACAAATATATGTTACAACACAAGTCACAACTGCATTAATATAGTTGTCAAATGTAAAAGGAATTGACAGCTCCAACACAAACCTTGCAAGATAATTAACATCTTCAATTTTGAGTGTCTAGAAGCACAGTTCAGTTGAAAAGACATTATTCATTAAACTTAAACTGAAACCAAATAAATAATAATCATAACTTACGCAGACAAACCTAAAACTCTTCATAAACAAGACGAGAATCATGTTGAATCCAGAAATGATAGCAACTATCAAAAGATTCTAGCAGGGTTAATTAGAATTCCCCCCCCCCCCCCCCCCCCAAAAAAAAAAAAAAACGAACAAAAAGATGAGTTCTTGCTAAAATCTTACCCTCGTAACTCTAACCCGAACCTTTGTCCTTCCCTTCATTACCACCAATTGCATCAGTCACCAGAGCCATCGGTCTTTGATCAATAACCTCATCGATAATCCCAAACTCCTTGGCCTCACCCGGTGTCATGAAATAATCCCTGTCCATGTTCGTCTGAATTACCTCTAATGACTGCCCTGTGTGCTTCACATACAGTGCATTCAGAGAATCCCAAACCCGAACAATCTGCTTCGTGTGAATTGTCAGATCCTTCGCCTGCCCACTGTATCCACCGGAAGGCTGATGAATCATAATTGTGGCATTGGGAAGTGCACGCCTCTCACCCTTGGCTCCTGCAGCTAAAAGGAGAGAAGCCATCGAAGCAGCTTGCCCCAAACAAATTGTATTGATTGGAGACCGGATGTATTGCATTGTATCATAAATTGCAAGACCTGTATAATTCAATCCAATCCAGGAAATATAAATAAATTCCTGGACAGGGAGGAATAGAAGGACTTTCCTAGTCTTTAAATATGTACAACAGAAAAACTAAGCTCAATCCATATGCATCACAAATGTATTTTCTACAAAGAAGCCACAACAAGAAAAGAAACCATTTTTTTTTTTAATTTTTTTCCATCAACAAATTTTAAGTTGTTATGTTTTGACAAATATATATATATTTTTTTGATAAGTAGTTGTTATGTTTTGACAATTATATCTTGAATCTCTAGATCCTTTGAACTAACAATTAGAAATAAGCAATATGGAATTTGAAAAGTGGAATAGAATGTACCTGCGGTGACGGCGCCGCCGGGGGAGTTGAGGTACATGTGGATGGGTTTGGAGGGGTTTTCAGACTCGAGGAATAGAAGCTGGGCGACGACAACGTGGGCAGTGTCGTCGGAGATGGGTCCGTTGATGCAGACAATTCGTTCCTTGAGGAGACGGGAGAAGATGTCGTAGGCGCGTTCGCCTCGCGACGAGTGCTCTATCACCATCGGGATCAGGCTGTAGCTGCGCATCATTGGCTGCTGCAGCTGTTGACACCATGTCGCCCTGCCCACCAGTCTCGCGCTTGAAATTAGACTCCTCATCCTAATGCCAATGCTATAGAGAGAAAATATGAGAGTAGTAGTGGTGGTAGTAGAAGATCTTTGATTTGGAAACAACCGCCTAGGGTTTATGACTTAAGATAAGAGGTTTTTTTTTTTTTTTTTTTTTTTTAATTATTATTATTACTCCGTATTTTTTTAGAAGGTTAGGATAAGAGTTCTAGTTCACGAGTTTTTTTTTTTTTTTTTTTTTTTTTAAGAACTGGTTCTAGTTCACGAGTTGGAGCATTTATATTGGGTCTTATAAATGCTATATGTTGCTAATATTTAGTTACAAGGTCCTAAAACTCCCTATTACCCGGTCTTGCAAAGTCTTGCAATTGCCAAAAAATTTGCAATTGAGCTACGGTAATAATGGCACTGTAGCAACTTGTAAAAGGTTTATATAATATTTTATGGTGGTAGGTGGGTATTTTTAATTATTTTTTATGAAGAGGAAGAGAGATAAAAAGTTGGTAAAATTAATATTTTAATGAATAGATGAGATAAATAAAAGTTGGGCTGTTGGGTGTGTTATAAAATGGTATAGTATAATTAATATAGTAGCTATTAAGATGGTAAAATAAAATTGTTTCGAAAAAACAAATGTGAATGCTCTTACTCTTCTAATTTAATTAATGTAAAAAATAATAATAAATAAAAACTACATTTATTAAATTTTCTCTAGTCAGACTTCAACAAAGTACCACTAGATCATATGTAGTTATCATACCATTGTCACATCTACTGCTTTCCTTGTTCTAGTATTTTTGCACTTGCGTGCTCATAGTCCTCTTCTATTTTTTCCAAGATTGTTATATTTTTTAATCACAAAAATACATAATAGTATGATGAGATTTATGTGTTTGTAAATGAAATAAAGTTTTCGTACTACATCACATCATTTCTTAGGAATTTTGGTGACATAAAAATGCATCAACTCCAATTAGTATACATGAAAATTTTATCTTTTAGAGAAAAGAGAATAGAAAAAAAGAGTCACACTACGTTTGTAAGATTCACTGGAAACTTTTTATTAAATATAAAAGGTAGAAACTCGTTTGACATTTTATTTATTTATCACTTCTATTGCAAAGGAGGTTTATTTTGTTTCCATTATATCTACAATATCTAAGAAAAACAATGCTCCTATTGGGATAAAAGAAAATTCCGTATCACAAATCTCTCTAAACTATCTAATACTATATTCAAATTCTGGGAAAATTAGTTCCTCTGTCGCTAGTGAAAGTTAGTGCTATTAACTTCTCCTAGGCAGTAGAATTTTCTATTCCTTCTTCTTGAAGGCTTGTCTGTCAACTTTGTTTATCTAAGGGCTTGTGGGGATTTCTTTGTGGGGATTAGGAAGCACTTTTTTCTTTTCTCATGGATGATATCACTAAAGGTTGGTGTAGACACCGCATTTTGTACTCCTTACGACTTAGGCCCCCATTCCCCAATAATGCTCAAACTTTAAAGCTTAAGGTCAGTTTAGAGCCCAATCAGATATCAAATTGACTCGAGGAGTGTTAAAATGGAAAATATAAACCTTTTAAATGGGCAAAAATCTATTTTTGAAAATAAAAAACCAAAGTGGCCCTCGGCCCACGTACGTGAGTAGTGGCCTGCGTACGTGGGCTAAAGCATGCGTACGTAGGCACACTCTTGTTAGGATTAGTTTCCTTAAATCCTATTGCATGATGCTATGTATGATATTAAGTATGATATTATGTATGATTTAATGTTGTAATTAATAAAGTTCTTTTATTATTATCTAAAATAATGGTAACATGAATATTCAGACATTATCATATAGTCCATGAGATGCATAGTATGTGATTTATGTGAAAAGTCACAGAAAATATAAATTACAAGTTCTTTGTAAACTCAGAATTTTAGTTCGTAGTCGGTGATGAAATTGAGCGTTTCATTTGCGAAGACTATAATGTTGGAAAATCTAGTTTTGTATCTCATACAAAACACACAGCGAAAGCAACAAAAATGAATCTATGTCATTCATGATTGATAACATGCACTATGTAAATTCAGAATTTAAGAACGAGATAGCGTAGCTTGGTGCGGTGAAATTCAAAACAAAATATTTGAAGTACTTAGGAACACTTTTAATTTTCACTCCAATTCCACTTTACGCCTAAGAAATGTGGTCTCTCAATCAGTTTCCAAGGGAGAATAATTGAGTGGCTTCACTCACACACACACACACACCACTTCACAATGATGTGTCTTTTTCTTTTATAAAAAATTTTGTATGTTTTTCCCTTTATAACTAACTGATTATTTAATTGGGCTGGTCTATTGGGCTTTTCTAATTGGGCTTTCTAATTGGGCTTTAGTGTGTGGCTTGGAGTGGGACCAAAAGGGACCAATAAGACACTAACTCCAATGGGCCTTGAGCTTTTCTATCAACTCTTGACAAGCCCAAAATTACCATTAATTATATTTAATATTACTATATAAATATAATTGCACTCTAGGCCTTATTAATAAATTATATCCTAAGACTTTATTATACATGCAACCCCTTCATAAAATATTTGTAGTGATACAAAGTCATGAATGTAGACTGTCACTTTGAAAATTACTACATCTTAATCCTTGAGTACCCGATTTAATCCTTTAAGTTATTCATCATATACTTATAAAATCCAATTTCATAAATATAAACTTTAGTGTATCCTTACTAAAGTGGTTAGGCCTAACACTCTGAATAATCAAACTCATTAAACTTATCTCAAGGGAATATTTTATATCTCTGTTAAGAGATTATGAATTCCATCTTGAGAATATATGTTCCATCAACATTAAATGTGGCTACCCAACATACTGAGGTTTTGATCGTGACTTTAGATCTCACTCCTGATATATCAAAGCAACCTACACTTTATGATCAGGTTCATTATTCTCTCAGAATTAAGAGTTTATGCACATAGAAGTCGTGAGATTTATTATTCATTTAACAGTCATTAGGAGAATAATAAATCTCACAGCGGTCCAGTTCAATATGTCTTAACTCTTAAAACATATCAACATATCAACTAGAAGTCTCCACTTCCATGATCAAGACAAATCATCTTAGTTGATATGTTATAGTCTTCGCAGATGAAATGTCCAATTTCATCACTGACTACAAACTATAATTCTGAGTTTACAAAGAACTTGTGATCTTTATCTTCTGTGACTAAATCACATAAATCACATACTATGCATCTCATGGACTATACGATAATGTCCAAATATTCATGTTGCCATTATTTTAGATAATAATAAAAACAACTTTATTAATCATAACATTAAATCATACATAATGTAATACATAACATCATACAATAAGATTTAATGGCACATATCCTAACATATAACATATCAACTAAGATGATTTGTCTTGATCATAGAAGTGGAGACTTCTAGTTGATATACTGATATTAAGAGTTAAGACATATTGAACTGGACCGTTGTGAGATTTATTATTCTCCTAATAACTGTCAATTGAATAATAAATCTCACGACTTCTATTTACATGAACTCTTAATCTTGAGAAGATAATGGAACTGATCATAAAATGTAGGTTACTTTGATATATTAAGAGTGAGATCTAAAGTAACGGTCAAAATTTTAGTATGTTGGGCAGCCACATTTAGTGTTGATGGAACATATATTCTCAAGATGGAATTCATAATCTCTTAACGGAGATATAAAATATTCCCTTGAGATAAGTTTAATGGGTTCAATTATTCAAAGAATTAGGCCTAACCACTTTGGCAAGAAATTACTAAAGTATATATTTATGAAATTGGATTTCATAAATATATGATGAATAACTTTAAAGGATTAAACCGAGTACTCAAGGATTAAGATGTAGTAATCTACAAAGTGGCAGTCTACATTTATGACTTTGTATTACTACGAATATTTTATGAAGGGGTTGCATGTATAATAAAGTCTTAGGATATAATTTATTAATAAAGCCTAGAGTGCAATTATATTTATATAGTGGTATTAAATATAATTAATGGTTACTTTGGACTTGTCAAGAGTTGACAGAAAAGCCCAAGATCCATTGGAGCTAGTGTCTTATTTGTTCCCTTTTGGTCTCACTCCAAGCCACATACTAAAACCCAATTGGAAAGATCCAAACGGCTAGCCCAATTAGATAATTAGTTATAAGGAGAGAAATATACAAAATTTTTGTAAGAGAACATGAAATGGTATGTATGTGAGTGTTGGACACTCTCTAATTCTTTCTTAAACAAACATATATAACTGATTGAGAGACCACACTTCTTGGACGTTGGTGGAATTGGAGTGAAGATTAAAAGTATTCTCAAGAACTTCTGATCTTTGTTTTGAAATTTACCACACCAAGGTACACTCTCTTTTCTTGAATTCTGAAATTTACATAGTATATGTTATTAATTGCGAATGAAGTAGATTCGTTAATTTTTCGCTGTGTATGTTTTGTATGCGATACAAACACGCATTTTCCCAACAACTCTTGTGTATGCAGCTAGGGTTTCAAAAGCATGAAAAAGGAAATTTTTTTGCAATAATAGCTGAGGTTTGGAATGAATCCCATATCGTCAAGGAGCTGTTCCAAACCGCATTTTTTTCACTACATAAAGCCTTACATGGTACATTTTCAAAACACACTGAAATCCCATGGGAAAAATACAAGATTCACTAGAAAATAGTGAATCAAAAGGGAGTTTTTCACAAAACACCCTCAAGTCAATTTATTTGATTGGGACTTTCTCTGGCCCCAATCCTTTTAGTTTAACATTGCTAATCACTCTCTTATTAGTTTGTGAATAGACTTGACGAAGGGGAATGGTTAAAATCAAGCTTGGAAAGCTTTTGTGTGAGGTATCTAGTCTAAACTTTTCTTTTTCTTTTCTTTTATTTTCCACCTTTAAATCTTCTTGTTTGCTTTGTTTGTTTGTTAGAATATGTTTAATATGCTTCTCTAGATTAGGTTTACGTTTTTGTATGCTTAAAATGCATGTTAGGTTGTTAAAATTCCCGTTTTGAGGTTTTACTTTATTTTTGTGTTTTTAAGTTTTTTGGGCAAGGACTTGTGTACGCATTATCTTGCTTGCGCATGCAGGCTTGATTATGCATACACAGGCCTGTTCTTGCGTGCGTGAGCCACTACCCAGAAACCCTAATTTTTATTTGTTCGTTTTGCTTTTACTTTCATATGTTGTCCTGTTTAGTTTCTTTTCTGTATTTTTACACTTCCAAAGTCTTTGCTTCACATGTATGTTTGTTCATTTGCTATCATATGTTTAGATTAGGGTTTCTTAGTCTTAATGCCATGCCATTCATTCACATGTCCATGCATTGATGCCATAGGTGATATGTTGCTAAAAGGTAAAAGAAGGTAAGTCATGCATTGGTATGAACATGCATTTGATGATGTATGTCATTTGAATGTTTGTTTCATTGTAAGCTTTATATGATTTTGTTATTGTCATGATGCCTTGTTGCCATGTTTGGTTTGCTGCCGTGTTTAAGATGTATGATAGGGTTTCACACGCTAGGGTTTGTATATGTGTGTGGTTTGGCTTTCTTTTGCTTTATAGATAGATAGGTATGTGTTTTGGGATAATGATGTCATGATTATATGCTTAGATGTATGCTAGTGTGTGTGTGTGAGTTTAGATACAAGTGTTGAATATGATTTTATCAAGGTTAAGACGTAAGACACAATGATGGGAGGCCAATCTTAGGATTGGGCAATTTTGGGTGCTTAACACCTTTCCAAGAGCGTATCTAAACTTCGAACCCATTGTAGACACTCGATTTTGCACCTATAATTTAATTTTGGAAGATGGCTAGAAAGACTATTCATATACTTGAAAAAATCATAGTTGCATTACATGCATTAATTCATTTATTGAATATCATAAAAATGTTCTTCAGATTCTAACGGTCGCAGCTGTATGTCCGATTCCCAAATCGGACCGTTGGATTGAAATGTATCACAAGATCAAGTTTTCAGAGTCTGCATGCATTGTATGGGGTGAAGCCGATCACGTGTGATTAATTGAATTAATTTTGATTAATTAATGATTAAAATTAATTAAATGAATTTATGTGATTGGTGGAGTATTTTTCTTAAAGTGAGATTTGCTGCATGGGATTAAAGCAAATAAGCTGATAATATTTGAAGATTGTAGATAATTAGGATTTTAGGATAATTATATTCAAAATAATTATTTTAAAAATCCTAATTATCACTGTAGAATGAGGTTTATTATGAAAATAACTCTAAAATTTGTCCAAATACAGTTTTAGAATTGGAAAACACTTCAAAAACGTGCTAATTAAGTAGCAGATATCCGATTCATGTTCCAAGAAACTTTTGGCATAGTAGAACTCAAAATTAGGACTATGCTATTTATGGAAAAGTTGTAGAGAATCGAATTTCCCTTCATTTGTCAAAATTTCATCTTAATTCGAATTTTGAGTAAAATGATATGATCAAAATACTGAAGCTTGTCTGATTTGAAAAATCAGCTTACTCTAATCCAAATCTTCTTTTTTTTTAGGATTTTCCTCCATACGTTTTTTGCTAATTTTTCGAAGCATTCCAACCTCTATAAATAGGAGACGCCTCTCAAAATTCAGCACTTTTTCTGACCCCCCCTCTTTATGGGGCTCTTCTCTTCTGACTTTTCAATTCTCCTTACATTAAAGACATTTTGGAGGCTTTTACTTTAGGAACTTCTTTTTTGTAAGGAAGGTATATTAGACCTCAAAGAGGTGAACAAACATCTTTGCTTTCTAAAATATTCATTCATTAGAAGAGCATGCTCATGCAAGAGGTATTCTGTTTCTTCTTTCTTTTCTTTTTCCATTAATTAGTTTGTTTTTGTTTGATTCATGAATATGTTTAGTATGTTTTATTATGTCTTGTTCTTAATATATAATTGCCATGATTAGATACCTTAGATGATTGTTTATTTCAATTTTTTCTTTTTTTGACTTCAAAATCTGCAATGATTAACAAATTTTTTTTATGAAGATTCAAAACTAATCTATATTTTCAAATATGATTTTTTTTCCAAAACTCAAAACAAATTAGTATATTCAAATCTGATCTAATACTATATATAAAAGTAGAAGCCTTTCCTGCAATTAAGGAGGTGTTGCCACCTTAGCAAAAAAAGCCCCTTAAAAATTTGCCACGTTCACATTTTAAAAGAGCAAAGTTATAGTGTTTCACTTTTACGCACCGTTTAACTTAATACAATTCAATAAAACCGGTTAACTAAATATAAAAACCCAAAAGGATTGAGAGAGATACAGAGAGTTTGAGAGTTTGTAAGGCGCAGAGAGAGAAGGAGAGACATCTCAGGGTGCTGCCGTCACCATTGCCGTTCTTCATCTGCAACCACTAAAGAGCTAGCTTTCCCCCATTGTCATATTGCTGGAGCCATTATGGGTAAGGTTCTTTTTAAAAATAAAATAGAATGACAGATTCTACTCAAAGAGAGATACTACCGCCCTAACGACCCTATCGGATGACCAAAACCCCTATATAGAGACTCCACAAGGTGCGAATACAGAGATCAGAGGGTCGCTATTGGTAAAGTTTTCTCTTTCTTCCTTAGGTTTTGCCTTTGAGTATTTTGGCTAGATTGGTTTTAATTCACGTTTGATTTTAGATTTTGGTATATATATTAAGGTATTTGAGTTAAAGTTGGTTTGGTTTTGCATATTTGTGTTAGAAACATTTATTTGAGTATTTGGGTAATTGAGGTTAGAAAGGAATTAAAATAAATGCACAGTGCAAATACAACAATCACTATTAAATTTCTTTGAATTGTTTAAACAGATCATATTTTTGAAAGTTATTCCATGTTTTTTTTTCTAGTTAAATAACAATTTCATTTCAATAGAAATAGAAAATTAGATGTTGATTTTTTTCCCCTTTTTTTCCTATTCAATTACCATTTCTAGGTTCTTTTTTTTCCTATTCAATTACCGTTTCCAAGGTTCTTCTTTTATCCCTATTGAAAAAAATATGGGTTTAGTAGTTTATACAACCATATTCCATCTTCTCAACCAATTCCCTCTTTCTCTTCCATCTTTTTCTCTAATTGCAGATTTCTGATTCCCTACCCATTGGGTCTTCCACAAAAAGAATCTCTCAATCAAGCTTTAAGGTTTGGCTACCTGTTACCCTAATTTCCCATTTATTTTGCTCAGTTTATTGAGTTCTGTTTTCTTCGATTGTTGTGTTGGTTAGATTTTAGTTTTGTTTGGCAGATTTTTGCTAGGTTTGCACATTTTTTTTTTCATTTGCCTTCATGTTTTGTCAATTACTGTAGAGTGTAGATTTAATGATGAATTCTCTCAAAGTGAAATTATGGTTTTCTTGAAATTATTTATTGCATTTTTTTAATAGAAACAAACAGATAGATAACAAAGATTTTGTTAAATAGTGTTCTACCGCACTACTTAATCAAGGTTTAAGATTTGGCTACCTTTTTCCCTAATTTCCCATTTATTTTTACAATTACTTTAGTTTTGTTTTGTTCAATTGTTGTATTGATTAAATTTTGTTTTTGTTTGGCAGATTTTTGTTAGGTTTGTGCTTTTTTTGGTTTGCCCCTAAAATTTGAATTGATTTATGCTTTGTGTAGATCTATGTTTTGTTGAATCGTTCTCAAAAGAAAAGAAAAAAAAAAAAAAAAACAGTACTGTGCACCGTTTGGAGTCTTCTTTTTATCAAACATATTTATATAAACACAAACCCACTTATCAAAAAAAAAAAAAAAACACAAACCCAAAAACCTAAACATCGTATTTCCAATCAAAAGTTCAGACTCACTCTAACTTCCGTTTCTTCTCTACAATTCCATACACACAGGTCAGAATAGCGTGTTCAAATACTGCCACGTTAGTTTAACCCAACCAGAATCCCGATCATTACACCATTTGAAAGCCTGATCGTTACACCTATAAGAGAAAACAAAAACATTAAACCCAAAAACTACCCTCTCCTGATAAACCCTTTCTTCTTCTTTGCCTCTTCCTTCGTGTTGCCTCTTTCAATTCTCAAAACCCCTAAACCATAGCCAATGGCTACTCTCTCACTCCTTCTGCCTCCCACCACCGTTATATACCATTTAGAACAACTATAAAAAAACACGCCTAAGATTCATTAAAAAACAAACAAAACCAGTCATTTTGCCATTTTTTCTCTACCATTTGAAGGAGAATGAAAAAAAAAAAGAAAAAAGAAAAAAGTCTCACGCAGGGGAAGATAGAGAGAGGCCAGAACCACCACCAGTGAGTTTTTATCTTCACATTTAATTTTGTTTATTAATTATGATTAGGTTTTGATATTTTGTTTGGATTGGTTTCGATTTGTTTGGGTCTTTATGTTATATTTGGTTCTCATTATGATATTTGAGTTATAAGTGGTTTTGTTTTGATTATTTGGGTTAAACTCTTTATTGCGTCAGCCTCGTTTACATTTAAAACACCTAAAAACAAGTGACTTTTCGTTAGTGGTTTAAACGTTTTAATATTCTTAGTAACTTTGGTGTTTAGTAGCCCATGTTAATTTAAAGAAATAATGTTCTAATTCATTAGTTAAACGTTCTGAATCTTGGGTAGTAATTACAAACCTGTTTCATATTCCTAACCAAAAAAAAAAAAAAAATTATATATATATATATATATATAAAATCTAACAGTTTACATATATCTTCTCCTCTCTTTACGCTCCTCTCTCTGTTTCTCTCTCTCACTCTCTTCTGAAAGCCTTCTTCTCTCTAGGCTGCCTTATGATACCTCTTCAAGAACAAACCATCCTGGATCAATGGGAAAGTCCCTCTAATGTTTCTGCACATCCAAGTGAGTGTTGCCTTAAAATTTCCCAATTCAATTATTGATAGTGGTTTTTGTTGTTATATTATTGTAATTTTAATGTGGTTTCCTTCCCTTTGTAAATTTGGATTTTTTTTAAAGGTTTCTTTGTAGGCACTGATTTGTGTGCCTTTGATTTACAGATAAATTCAAAATTCGAAAGGAGGTTTTAGATAATAATTTTTATTGGGTTCCATTAGGGATTTCAAGTGTATTTGAAAGTTTAGGGAAAACTAAGAAATATGTATGATTTTTTTATGATTCATTTATGGTGGGTTTGTGCATTGACATTAGAGTTTGGGAATTTCTCTGCAAATTTAAAAATTTCCATTGAGAATGAATTTGGGTCTAACTAAGAGGTGGCTAGGTGTTGAGTGTAAATTTGGAAATGAACTGTGGGTATGTGAATGTAAGGTCATACCTTGGAGATATTTACTGATTTGCTTGAGTATTGGTTGTGAGGTTGACATAGAACTTGGACTTGGTCCTAGCCATTTGGTATATAATTTTGAAAGACAATTTCAGGCTTTGTGAATTAGAGGGGTTGATGTAGTACAAAGATGCAGACAGAGACAATAGTGTGTGCAATTGAATGGGCTATCTTAATTGATTCCCTTATTCCCTGTAGAAATATACTCCTAGGGTTGGCCATAGCCTTCACTTGCAATGTTGAGGCTGAATTACTTGAAATAGAGATCATGTCTATTGATGAAATAGAGAAGCAGAAGCAAAGCAGAAAAAAGCACTATTATAACAGTTAGCCTTTTCTGTTGTTCACCACTACTGTTATATAAGCATATAAATCTTCTTGAAGCCAACATTTTATGGCTTTTCATGCTTAGCAATTCTTCTGTTGATGTAAATAGTGAAGATCAAAATCTTATTGCTTCTAATAGGAGGTATCAATATGTTTCTAATTTGTAGATAATGGAAATATATATGTTCGTATCGCATACAAAACATACGCAACGGAAAATTAACAGATTTATTTCATTCACAATTGATAACATGTACTATGTAAGTTTCAGAATATAGAACAAGAGAGTGTACCTTGGTGTGGTGAATTTTAAAACAAAGATTAGAAGTTCTCGAGAACACTTTTAATCTTCACTCCAATTCCACTAACGCCCAAGAAGTGTGGTCTCTCAATCAGTTATATGAATTTGTTCAAGAGAGAATTAGAGAGTGTCCAACACTCACATACAAACCGTTTCATGTTCATGTTCTACTTAAAATTCTATAAGTTTCTCTTTTTATAACTAATTATCTAATTGGGCTAGCCTTTTGGGCCTTTCCAATTGGGCTCTAGTATTTGGCTTGGAGTGGGACCAAAAGGAAACAAATAAGACACTAGCTCCAATGGGCCTTGGGCTTTTCTGATGCGAACCTCAACAGACTCGCTTTGAGACTCAATAAACAATATTGGAATATTGCCCCAGAAAGCTAAAATTCAGATT